>CM062819.1:1727930756-1728137006 GCA_031772625.1 Pinus tabuliformis | reverse complement strand
AAAAAACACTGTAGAGCATGGCAATGCAATACAACATACATTTACAACCACTCATTGGTATTGAGCTAATGAGGAAACACATACGCGGGGCAAAGCGCTTGTTATACGAGATAGTTGAAACTCACTTCCTCACGTTGCAATGTTCTCATGTCAACATAAAAAACTTGCAGAAAATATTTTCCTCTAAAAAATGGTCTAGAATCTCGGTGGGCTCGTAAGACCAGAATGGAAAAGACACCAAAAAGAAAGCGTTAGACACACTTATTTTTTTGGAAAAGGTCTCTAGAGCTTGTGAAAATTATCGAGCCCCTTGTTAAGGTGCTAAGGATGGTGGATGGGGAAAGATTGGCCATGGGCTACATTTATGAGGCTATGGATCAGGCAAAGGAGCAAATACGGGCAGCTTACAAGGACAGGTTAGCTAAATATGGCCGTATATGGGAGATCATTGATAACAGATGGAACAATCAACTCCATCATCCTATACATGCAGCTGGGTATTTTTTGAACCCAAAGTATCATTATAAAAATCGGCTAGGAGATCTACATGATGGGGAGGTCAAAGCTGGATTGATTGATTGCTTGGAGCGCATGGTCCCTAGCCATGCAGACCAATTGGAAATACATAGACAACTTACTGTTTTTAATATGGCAGGTGGTACTTTTGGCAAAAACTTGGCAAAGATGGCAAGAGATGTGGACCAACCAGGTGAGCAATTCCAATTTCCAATTTGTTTTTGTTTTCAAGCGAAAATTGTTTACGTTCTTTACAATTCAAATTATAAACTAAGTTACTAATTAATGTCTTTTTCTTTGCAGCACATTGGTGGGAGTCATTTGGTGGCCAGTGTCCTCAATTGCAAAGGTTTGCAATTAGAGTCCCCAGCCAAACTTGCAGTGCTTCAGGTTGTGAGCGCAATTGGTCTGTTTTTGAGCACATACACACGAAGAAGAGAAACCGTTTGGAACAAAAATGGTTAAATGATCTTGTTTTCGTGCAATACAACCTTCAACTGAGGAGGAACCAAATGATGAGAAAAACACCTGATCTAGATCCCATTGTGTTGGACAATATTGATCCAACATTAGAATGGGTGGAGAAGACTGAAGATCCTGTATTTGGGGCTGATTTTGATATCGACATGGCTTTAGCGGGGGATGAAGTAGATTATGTGGCAGCATCAGAACTAGGATCAGTAGCGGCATCAAGGAAAGGCAAGGAACCAATGGAAGGCACTAGTCGTGCAGGTCGACAAACTCGTGCTTCCATTAGGTCCACTTCTATTGTTATTGGTGGCATTGATACTGAGGTTGCAGATCAGGCTGAGGCATCCTCAAACTCTGAACCAGATGATGTCTATGTATCCCGTGATGATGATCCTGTGGCTAGTAGTGGTGATGAACTTGATGATTGATCATGTGTATACTGTAGACTTGTAGTAGGCCAATGGCCTCATAGCTTGCAGCATTGTTTCTGGACTTTATAGGCCATTTAGAGCCTCATTGCTTATGTATTTTGCTATTTTGTCGATGATATGTATTACACTCAGTGCCATTTTGATACATTCACCTTTACATGGTATATAAATGAGCAAACTTTGCATATTTTGTCTCTATTGGCTTGGAATCATGGTTTTAAATCTTAAAAATAGTTTTGTTTTATTAAAAATTAATTATTTAATGTATTTTTTTAAAACCGGTTCGTTTAGACCAAACCAATCCCGGTTAGACCGATCCGGTTGGTAAACCGGTTCATTAGGTGGACAGGTCCGGTCACCGATTCTGATTCTAAAAACACTGGTGTGTTTGTGTATATACATATATATATATGAGTGAATTCATGATTGACTTGCCGCTAAGCACCCTTCGAGATATTTGCATGGGACGATCAATTTTTTATCTGAGATATTCATTATATGACATGCGACTGCATCGATATATTGATGTTGTTTGGGATCATTATTGATGAGCGCATCTAGGTGTTGCCTTAGTATGAGATTGGCCATGATATTTTGGATGAGAAGTTTGTAGCTTTAAGCACAACCGAGGTTGAGCATGATGTTGTTAGCATGGCTAGCTATGAGGCAGGATGAAGAAGCTCTTTGAAGAGATGTTTAAGCAAGGTTTGGATATGACATGGATACATTGCGATGACAAAGAGTGGGCCCTGATTGGCAAAGAATCTCGTATATAGGTGGGACTTAGATGCCTTCATATATTGAGACAGTGTTGCTCTACGAGACAAGTTTAGGCTTGTGGTTGTTACTTCCGTGAGAGGGAGGATGACTATGGTATCCTTTTTTGTGATATGTATATTTTTGTTCTAATATAATATTTGAATTGATGTCCTATATGAACAGGAGACTACTGCTATTGAGACATGATGATTACCAAATATGAGCATGATGATATGTTTATGATCTACAGAGAGCATCGTTGATCAAGGATATTAAGCCAGCTCTTCCCCCCTTGTTTGAGCTCCCAGGGTGTGCAATTGAGATGGAGGGCTCCTGGGGTTGAGGAATCTCTAGACAATAGGGTATCACACCTATCTCTTACCCATAGGGTTGGAGATGTTGTTCCCCTTGTTCCCCTATCTTGGTCTTTGCAGAGTATGTTGAGAAATCTATAGGGCAATGATTACAATGATTTCTCTTTTACTTGATAACTGCTTGTGATGTCTTTTTACTTATTAGCTTTGTTACTTATTATTGTGTGTGTGTCTCATCAAACAACTACCAAAACAACAAGAACAAGAACATGGAATATAGGGTGCAAGCCAGGGCCAAAACCTCTCCACTTGAGAGGAAAACCGCAAATCTCTTCTCTTCCTTATAGATTCTTCAATTGACGAATTCCAAGACCTTAAGATTGAACCCAATACCCTCCAAGACCAAGACCAAGACCAACCACTCTAAATGATGTGTTAACCTTAATCTAGTCAGACCCAATCAAATCTCTTCCAGTAGCACTTCTTCGACCTCCAATTGCAGAGTTTCAGCCTCCACTGCAGATCTGAAATTTCTAACCGCCCCCCAGTAATTGTTGTAGCCACACGTGTGAGCTTCGATCTACCTTTTGAGCCTTCCCTTGACCTTTGCTTGCCTTTCCCCGACTCCTGGAGCTTGAGGATGACCCTTGGTGAACTTCCTGCCTTCTTTCTTCCAAGATCGAACTTGTCGATAGAAACCCTAGATCTACTGCAGAAACCATAGTCCTCCTTAGCACGTGTGAGAGAGAAATAGCCCAAATAAAATTCTCCTTCATCCTCTTCCTTTTTCGTTGCCTTTTCCTTCCTCCTTCTTCACTAGAATGAGTGATGGATGTATGTGTCTCAAGGAAATCGAGTTTCCTCCTATATAAAGGCTCTTCAAGGTGGACATGGCTCTCCCTTTTAGGCCGACTTGTCAGCTGCCAGGCCAACTTGGCCTTAAGGGTATTTTAACTCTTTAAATGACAAAAAAAAATCTTACAATGTGCTTGAAGAGGTCTTCAACTTATGACAATGACTCTTCTGACTTCTTGACCTAAGACAAACCCTAGAAGCACTCAATGGGTGTTTGACCTATAAAATAAAAGACCTTGAGCATGAAACCCATGCTCCAAAATCAATAATAATAATTTTTCTTTCATTTTATAATTTACAAGAATCAAAAGTACATTTCATATTTATGAAAACCAAACCTAGTTACACATTTTTCAACACTCCCTCTTAACTAGGGAGGTATTCATAAATGGTACATGGATATTCCCAATCTAAAGAGATCTCATAAGAAGAGTCGGATTGGTAACCCATCTATTTAACATCATACCAACCAGCATTGTCACATAGCAAGGCCTTGACTAACAACTCTATCTATCCACAAGATCAAAGAACAATGTTGGCGAGAGCAATGATTTATAGACACCATCATCATTGTCTCTCAAGGTACATACTCCACCCGCGTGTTCACGGAGTATGACCTTCTTTGGATTATTCTTATCTTGGATAACCAGTCCTCAAAGAATATCGATCCACGACTACTCTCGTCTTGGATGCCCTACCACATCCTCAGAGAGTATCGGATGCTAGATGCTTACCCAATCCTCCATTCTATCTTCCCAAGTGAAGACAAGAATGATGTGGGATACATCAACCAAACCAAGCTTGTCTCTCAAATACACAAGCTTCTTATTAGGAAGAGATTTTGTCAATATGTCAGCTACCTGCTCATCAGTGGAGATATACTATAGTTGTAATACACCATCTTGTACTAGCTTCTGAATGTAGTGATACTTGTTGTTGATATGCTTTGTCTTTCCATGAAACATTGGGTCTTTAGACAATCGTATACAACTAGTGTTATCACAATGTATCACTGTAGGGTCCATTAGTCCTCTGAATAGGTCCGATAGCAGAAAGCTTCCTCAACCAGAACGCTTCTTTGCTTACCTCACATGCTACAATATACTCTGACTCAACACTACTTAAAGCAACTGTATCTTGCTTTTGGCTTATCCATGAGATCATGGAGGATCCCAAACTTAAACTTCCTCTGATAGTGCTCCTTCCATCTTGTTCATTCCCTCCCCAGTCGAAATTTGTATATTCAATCAGGTGTACATCATTCCTTCTATCGTATTTCAGGCAGTAGTGGATGGTTCCTTGCAGATATCTCAGAATATGTTTCACTGATATCCAATGATCATGCTTCGGCTCCACTTGGAATTGACTAAGAACATTTACCACAAAGCATATGTCTGGTCGAGTATTCACCAAGTACATTAGTGAGCCAATCAATTGTCTATACTTGGAAGGATCCACAAGGCTCGATTCGTAACTCCTTAGTCTTTTCAAATTTGTGATCAACAGGGTTGTCATTGGTTTGCAATCCATCATGTGAAACCTCTTCAACATCTTGATCACATACTTGCCTTGACCTAGCTAGATTTCATCAAGTCCTTGTCAGATTCTAGTCCCAAATAGTAATGCATTAGCCCTAGATCCTTCATGTCAAATTCTGTTGCTAGTTGCTTCTTGCATTCTTCAACTTGACCTTCTACCTATCAAGAGAAGATCATCCACATACAGAAAAATGATTACCGGTTCACCCTTCACAACCTATATAAAGGTTCAGATCAGCAAACCTCTCTGTGAAGCCTAATATCTGAAGGTATGCATCCATTCTAGCATACCATGCCCTTGGTTCTTGCTTGAGGCCATATATTGCCTTCTTCAATCTGCAAACATAAGCCTTTTTGTCTTTAACTTCAAATCCCAAGGGTTGTTCTACATAGACTTCCTCATCAATTGTGCCATTCAGAAATGCAGTCTTGACATCCATTTGATGGATGTTCCATCCCATCAATGCTGCCAAAGAGACCAACAGATGTATAGTTGTATACCTTGTTGTTGGAGCAAATGTCTCTTCATGGTCAATGCCTTCTAGTTGAGAGAAACCACTAGCCACAAATCTTGCCTTATATTCGTCAATACTTCCATCTGCTACATGTTTGATCTTATAGAACCATTTGGAAGTTACCATGGATTTGTCTTATGGACTAGTCACGATCTCCCAAACTCCATTCTTCATTATAGATTGATATTCTTCATTCATGGCATCCTTCCATTCTTGATGATTGACAGCTTCTTCAAAAGTGGATGGCTCTAATTCTATTAGTTTTGTCATGTAGGCTACATACCCAAAATATCGTTTAGGTTTCTTTCTTTCGCTGAATGTGCCTTGAGCTGCTCCATGACCCTCTACATCAAGTAGTGTAGACTTCAACTAGTTAGGTCTCCTTCTTGATTCAAGGATGACCACAAATTGAATAGGTTCACTGGTGTTGATTTGGGGTAGCATCAGATGTGCTCTAGCCACGAAATTTGGTGGAGAGGTTGGGGCACATGAGATCTCCAATACCTAGAAAGGGTTTGGGCAGATTCTAAACAGTTCAGAAGATATTAAAATAATTAATATTTTTAATGGAGTCCCTAAGTCTAAACTTAGGGAAAATAAAATATTAATGTGTATTAATATGAAACTATATTAGAATGGGCCAAAAGACATGGATCAAGCTAGATCTAATCTTAGTCGTTGATTAGGGACTTAATCTCGGCCGTTGATATGTCAACGAGAAAAGTATAAGAGGAGGCTTGGGGGTCACTTGGAGAGTACACTAGAGTGATCAGTAATTCTATTCTCTAGAGCGGCGTTTGCTAAGAGAGATAGAATTAGTGATCAGGAGTTGCAGCTGAGGGGCATTGAGTACAAAGAGACGGAGAGGCAAAGATAGTGCCGGGAGAGCAGCGTAGTAACCGGGGAGAGTGATGCAGAGCCAGCCAGGGCCACGCAGAGGCAATTGGGAGCTGTGCAGAGCCTCAGAAAGGCTAGTGTTGCTGACGCAAAGGGCCAAAGGGTTGATGCAGGGCCTCCTAAGACTGACAAAGACCCATCCGAGGTGATGCAGGGCCAGCGCTGGGTAGAGAGGGGCTGACGCAGTCTAGAAAAGGTTGACGTTGGGGTTTCTGGCGCAGATTGATGCTGAGGAGCTGCAGGAAGGATTATCCGAGGTTTAACTAAGAGATTTGTCTCAAACTGAGAGGTATTACTGCCACGGAAATTCTCTGTAGGTTAGGCCAGTTTCGGCACCCAGATTGTACTCTGATATTGCTTAATAAGAAAACTCTCTGATAAGGTTTTCCCACATTGGGTTTTTCTGGGGACATTGGTCCAAAAATAATGGTGTCATATGGTATGCTTGTTTCTGCCTCTTTCAGTTATTGATCTGTTTCTGTTTCTTCCAATCAGTTATTGGTCCAAAAAGGGAGCCTCACGCAGAGCCGCAGAGAAACTGGGAGGGCTGACGCAGTTCGTTGAGGAGGTCGGGTCGCTGGTGTTGGGATTGCGCAGATCCTAGGAGCTCTCACCTTTAGGTTGTTGGGGTTTAAAAGGTTGTGGGAATAATGTAGAGTGTAGCTGGTGAGCAACTGTAGTCAAAATAGTACCTGACAGAGCAAGGCCAAGAGGAGGGAGTTGCTACCGAGGGTTTCTAGCCAAGGAACCCAAATCAGTAGGTGTTGTTGCATAAGACGATCAGAGTAGGGGGCATCTCGACAGCAGCAAGAGGATTTCCAAGAGGGAAATCGAGACTCGGAGAGAGTCGAGAAGAGAACTTCCAAATAGGAAGTAAAGACTCGGAGGAGTCGAACAGAGAACTTCCAGGACAGAAGCAGAAGAGCATCATGGCACTACACAGAGTAAGAGACTACGATAGACTAGAAGGAGCGTCGAACTTCATAGTCTGGAAGGCCAGAATCTTATCCGTACTTAACAGAAATCGTGTCAAGAACTTCGTCTTGAAGGTTATAGCTATCCCAAACGACCCCAATGATAACGACAGCTACGAGGAGGCAATGGCAAGAGCCAAGAGCATCATCCTTGACGAGGTCAAGGACCATGTAGTATCACACATTGCCGAGAAGGAAACAGCATATGAGATGTGGGAGGCCCTCAAGAAATTGTATCAGCATACTTCTGCAAAGAGAAGAATGCTACTTGAGAATCAGCTGAGGTCATATCAGATGAAGATGGGAGAATTGATTGACACCTTCCTCGAAGGACTAAATGAGATCAGAGATCAGTTGACTGTTATAGAAACCACGCCAGGTCAGGTGTTGATGGTGAGGACAGCCCTAAATGTTGTCTCAGAAGACTGGGAAGTATTTGTCCAGAGTATACTGGGCAAAGGGACTCTCCCACCTTGGGACGAGATGTGGGCGGCTCTTCGCCAGGAAGAGATTAGACGACAGTCGAAGACGGGTAGCAGCAGCAAGGGGATCAAAGTCAAGCAGGAGGAGGAAGATGTTGCCTTAGCATCTGAGGGAAAGCAGGAAAAGTGGAGGAAGAAGGATCTCTCCAAGATTAAGTGCTTCCACTATGGGGAGTTGTGTCATTATGCAACCCAATGTCCAAGCAAGAAGAGTAAAGGGGAGTCTTTCAAGACTTAGGCATTGCCAACAAGGACAAAGAAGGACGTTTTGACAGACGATGATTGTGCCATGAGTGCACACGCACCACTTGAGCGGAAGTGGGGAGACATTGAGTTAAAGTCAAGAGGGCTACAGGCGATGAGGGACAGGATCCTCGAGGTACCCAACCTCTTGGATCAGACCTTGCTACGGGAGCCCCGAAGAGTAGCAGGACTGGTTGAGTCGAGTAGAGACGGATGCGGATGGAGCGGCAGAGAGAGCTACAATGCAGGAGTCCCGAGACAGCGCGAGGCTAGCAGGCTACAACAGTGCGAAAGGCACGGGAGTGTTGCACCAGTGCAGGATGGCACAGAGAGGTGTGCAACAGTGCAAGATGCAGGGAGTTGTTGCAGCAGTGCAAAGGTCAGAGGGGGAGCAATTGTCAACGACAAAGGGAGCTTCAGCATCAGGAGGGTCTTTAGCCCAACAGGGAGGTCAGAGTTGGGAGATCAGTTACTTACTTCTCAGTAACTGAGTTGCAGGGCAATAGTGGGCAGCACGATGCAACATGATGAGAGGAGGTGCAGTGCAGATGCAGTGCTGGGAGAAAGGACCAGCAGCAGCACGGAAGCAGAGGAAGTTGTCGTAGAGATGCAGCAGTGGCAGTGGTAGGACCATGGGCAGCAGTACAAGATACAGCAGTGCAGAGGATGGTGGGCAGCAGGTCTAGCATTAGCACAGGGACAGATGCCAGATGATCAGAGTAATACTCAGTGAGGAGTATTTCTAGAGCACAGCCCTCGCTAAGAGGGAGTGTTTATTTGGGGTAGCATCAGATGTGCTCTAGCCATGAAATTTGGTGGAGAGGTTGGGGCACATGAGATCTCCAATACCCAGAAAGGGTTTGGGAAGATTCTAAACAGTTAAGAAGATATTAAAATAATTAATATTTTTAATGGAGTCCCTAAGTCTAAACTTAGGGAAAATAAAATATTAATGTGTATCAATATGAAACTATGTTAGAATGGTCCAAAAGACATGGATCAAGCCAAATCTAATCTTAGCCACTGATTAGGGACTTAAACTCGGCCGTTGATATGTCAACGAAAAAATTATAAGAGGAGGCTTGAGGGTCACTTGGAGAGTACACCAAAGTGATCAATCATTCTATTCTCTAGAGTGGGGTTTGCTAAGAGAGATAGAATTAGTGATCGGGAGTTGCAACTGAGGGGCATTGAGTACAGAGAGATAGAGAGGCAGAGATAGTGTCGATAGTGTAGCACAATAGCCGGGGAGAGTGACGGAGAGCCAGCTAGGGCTCACGCAGGGCACGCAGAGGCAGTCGAGAGCTACGCAGAGCCTCAGAGAGGCTAGCGTTGTTGACTCAGAGGACCAGAGGGCTAACGCAGGGCCTCCTAAGGCTGACGCAGACCCATCCGGGGTGACGCAGGGCCAGCGCTGGGCAGAGAGGGGCTGACACAATCCAAAAAAGGCTGACGCTGGGGTTTCTGGGGCAGATTGGTGCTAAGGAGCTGCCGGAAGGATTATCCAGGGTTTCAGCCAGGAGATTTGTCTCAAACTGAGAGGTATTACTGCCAAGGAAATTCTCTGTTGGGTAGGCCAGTTTCGGCACCCAGATTGTACTCTGATATTGCTTAATAAGAAAACCCTCAGATAGTTGCACCGGTTTTCCCACATTGGGTTTTTCCGGGGACATTGGTCCAAAAATAATGGTGTCATTTGGTGTGATTGTTTATGTTTCTTTCAGTTGTTGATCTGTAATATGTTGAGCATGCACTAGTGTTTATTTTCAATATTTACATTGTAAATAACTTGTTAAGTAACGGAACAAGAAGGTAGGAATAAATCAGATAAAGTGTATGGAGGGTTTCTAACTAAGTAGACTTAGAAACTTCAACCACTGGGACCTTCATCTTCATGATTAGAATACTTTTCTTCCCTAGTGACTTCTTCAAATACTGGAAGTTCTTCATCATCAGAGTCCATAGGAAGTACCTTAGATTTTTTGAATGAGATGCTTTCGTCAAATGTAACATCTCGACTTACTTCTATACGGTGTCCTTCCTTCATGTAGATCCTATAGACCTTAGAGGAGTTAGTGTAGCCAACAATTGTTCTTCTCATTCCTGAAGGTCCATCTTCTTTCTTTTGTCCTTTGGTATATGAATATATACAGGACAACCAAAGATTCAGAGATGATCCACAGTTGGTTTCTTCCTAGTGAAATAATTCTTCGGGAGTTCTATTATCTAGTGACCTGTGGAGACTTCGATTTTCAATATATACAGTTGTCTTAGTGGATTCTCCCCACAAAAATTTCGGTAATCTTGATCATGCAACATTTCTTTTACACTTTCTTCAACGGATTGTTCCTTTCGCTTTGCGCCTTCATTTTGTTTTGGATTATATGAGACTATCAGCGCCCTCTTAATCCCAGACTCCTTACAGAAGGTTATGATTTCCTTGGATGTATACTCTCCTCCATTATTGGACCTTATTATCTTGATTCTCCTTTCTGTAAGATTCTCTACTTCAGTTTTGAATTCTTGAAATTTGGTAAATATTTCATCCTTGGATTTCATTGAGTAAACCCAAGTTTTTCTTGAATGATCATCTATAAATGTGACATAATATAGATGACCTCCAAGTGATTTTGGGGTCATAAGACCACAAACATCGGACACAATTAGATCCAAGATTTCTTTTGACTGTTAAGCACTACTTCCAAATGGTCTCTTTGTGTTCTTACCCAATGCACATCCTTTGCATACTCCTTCGTGATCTTCTTTCCATTCAGGGATTCCATCCACTATAGAACTTAGAGTTGGAAGGAATTTGAAATGAAGATGGCCAAATCTTCTAGGCCTGAGTTCACATGGGCTTATTTCAATGTGAACCAAAGCTTGTGCAAGAGGAGATATCAACCTATAAAGTCTTCCTTCACGAATACCAATTACTCTAGCATTTTCTATGCCTGAGTTCTTACTCCATACCACAACCTTTCAATCAATGAAAGTTATTCTATCACCCTTATCTTCTAAACTTGAAATAGAAAGTAAGTTCTTATGCAAACCTGGAACAAATAGGATGTTGTTGAGATGAATGTCGCTTCCGTTTTGCAGCTCTATAAAGGTTGATCCAATTCCTCTTATAAGATAGCTCTTATTATCTCCAAGTTCCACCGAGTATGAAGATTTTCCCTTTGATAATGTCTTCTGTTGTTTGTGATGACTAGTCATGTGTCTAGATGCACCAGTATCGATTAGCCAAATGCTCTTGTCTTGGAATATGCCAGTGAGTGTTGAGAAGAGACCTTCATCCTTTGTCTTGATTACTTCCTTCTTTGTGGTAAATAGAAGATTTCATGCTTCCTTGATGCCTTTCTTGAAATGACTTGCTACCTTTGAACACTTCTTGAGGAACTTCTTCAATGAAGTGGAGATCTTCATAATGCCCTTAGCCAACCTTAGCTCTGATACCATGTTGAGAAATCTATAGGGCAATGAGGGATGATGTGCTAACCTTATTCCAATCCAACTCAATCAAATCTCTTCCAGTAGCACTTCTTGGACCTCCAGCTGCAGAATTTTGGCCTCCACTGCAGATCTGAAATTTTGGCCCCCCCAACAGTTGTTGCCACAAGTGTGAGATTCGGTCTACCTTCTAAGCCTTCCCTTGACCTTCACTTGCCTTTCCCTGACTCTTGGAGCTTGAGGATGACCCTTGCTGACCTTCGCCTGACCTTCTTTCCTTCTTTTTTCCAAGATCTAACTTGTAGATAGAAACCCTAGATCTGTTGCAAAAACCCTAGTCCTCCTTAGCGCGTGTGAGAGAGAAATAGCCCAAACAAAAGTCTACTTCAACCTCTTCCTTCTTCGCTGCCTTCTTCCTCCTCCTTCACTAGAATGAGTGATGGATGTATGTGTCTCAAGGAGGTCGAATTTTGTCTTATATATAGGCTCTTCAAGGTGGATGTGGCTCTTCCTTTTAGGCCGACTTGCCAGCTGCCAAGCTAACTTGGTCTTGGAGGGTATTTTGACTCTTTAAATGACAAAAATATTTTTCTTTACAAGTTACAATGTACTTGAAAGGGCCTTCAACTTATGACAATGACACTTTTGATTTCTTGACCTAAGACAAACCCTAGAAGCAATCAATGGGTGGTTGACCTATAAAATAAAAGACCTTGAACATGAAACCCATGCTCCAAAATCAATAATAATAAATTTTCTTTCATTTTATAATTTACAAGAATCAAAAGTACATTTCATATTTATGAAGACCAAACCTAGTTACACATTTTTCAATAGAGTATACCCTAGTTGGCATCATACCCACAAAGTGGGCTTGTTGGGATTGTCCATCCTCGTCTTACCAATGGGTTGAGGAGGCTTGCAGCATGTGATCCTTACCTTTTGGTAAGTCGGGTAGCTAGCCCAAGCTCGGATTATGATCCAGGTGTTCTACCACATGACTCTTAAGGGTCATTGATGGGAAGACCGGTAGGCAATAGGATGGGTTGAGATGTGCTCCCATATTTCACCTATTGCTCGATATGGGGTTGAAGATGTTTAGTTCCACCATGATATTTCGAGTTGAGTTGTGCTCCTTGATAAGGTTTCATTTTGAGATGTGCTCTCTGATGTTGATGCGGGTCGTAGATTTGGCTCCCCACTGATGTTTCCCAGGTCGTAGCATTAGGCTCCCCGCTGGTAGTAATTCCGAGTGGTAGCTTAGGCTCCCCTTCGATGTCAAATTCTTCTTCTTTTAGATTCGAGAATGTTCATCATACGAGCAAGGACAATCAAGAGATAAGTAAGAATAAGCAAGAGATGAACAGTGACGATATGTGATGATGAGATTCTTGAGATTGGACTTGATTTGATGAGAGGATACACATGACATGATGTGGGTGGTATTCTCCTTAGTTGAAAGCAATGTTGCACGAAGCGGGGACGAAACGGGGATGTTTTTTGGAAGTGGGGAAGCGGAAGCGTCATTTTCCAAAAATCTAGGAAGCGAAGTGTTTCGGAAGCGTCTACTATATATATATATATATATATATATATATATATATATATTTGCATTTATATTAAAAAAAACACCCAAAATACCAAATTAGTTGTAGAAGACATGAAAACATACATATTTTTACATAAATCAAGATAGATATGGCATCCATTGTACATCAATGATTAATTATTCCAGCGTCAACCATCTACAATCTAGATTCCTCTTCTCTTCTCTAGTATTTTCCTCTACTTCAATTCTATAGGGATTTTAGTCAACATTGCCTAATTTTGATCAAACAACTTAATCGAATCCTTATAACATGGTAGAGAAATCGTAACATGCCTGATCAATGATTTTGACTTGAGTGAACGGTACATAATTGCCAAGGCCATGACAAAGGAGTTCAACAATCAACAACACCAACATTGGGGTACATACAGGGCTTGTTGCTCTTGATTAAATGCCAATCACATGCCCGCATACATGATATAATCCAATGAAACGCCACAATCCCATTGATCCTGAAAACTATTAAGTCTGTTGAATTTTGAATGGGATATGAAATTCTATTTTCTCCATATGAAGTCTGATAAGGTTGGAACCACTCTCAAGCATCCTGATTCATTTCATGATAATGTTAAAAATTTAAGTAAAAAGATGGAAATGAAAGATAATGGAGAATGTCACTTTTTCTTTAAGAATTTAACCTTACCATTAGGGAGCATCAAGGGGCACCTTGGGAGTATTCGGGAAGTGTAGTTCCTCACAGAACAGTTCGGAATTTCCAAAAACAAAAAAAGCCCCACGGAACCGTCCACCTTCTCTCGGATCCGCTCGCGATCCGCGGTGGATACACGCCCGAACCTCCACAGATCCGCAATCGATCCTTTCCGAATCCGCGGATCGAGAAACAGGAACCGCGGATCAGGCAATAGGAGTCACGGATCGGTCAGTAGGAGTCGCGGATTGGGCCCCCACGAATCTAATTTTGCAGGAACCGCCAAAAAAAGGAGTAACAGCGGATCTGATTTTCCAATCTGCGGTTCCGCCAAAAGATCGGTGGTGGATCCATACGAAACGCGGATCTACCTTGGATCCTTGGGGGGGTTCCTGCAACACTGGTTGAGAGGGAGTGTTAAAATTGGCAACTAGGGCCAAATTCCACTTTGGGCAGCTCATTTGATGGGGATAATGATTGCATTGAATTCCTCTTTTCGAGAGGACCAAAATAAACCTAAAGATCATCAAATTTGGACAAGGAAAAGTGAATTTTTGACTTACATGTGTATTTTATTAGGTCGGCCCTAAAGCAAATTGGACACCCTTGGAAGGCTATAAATACAAGTGACCTCAACCTCATTTGGACAACGTCATGAGACATTATTCTATTATTTTTCTTGTTTTTGGCTCGCACGGGTCTAAGGTAGATCTGCGAAGGAATGAGTTCGCACGAAGGTGAAATTGCAGGGTTTGAAGCTCACATCTTTGTTTTAGGGTTTAGGTCTCAGTCGCAAGCATAGCACAGAGAGATCCCAGCTGCAGTCGCTCGTTGGCCGGCTCATCTGTGCCACTGAAGCCTTTTAGTCACTCACACAGCATGTCTTCCATGCTACTGAAAACTAGGGTTTGGTTTTTCAGTTATCTGAAGTTTTCGCTCATTGACCGCAGTGTTCGGTATTTGACCGTAGACTATAACAGTTCATTACAGGCTTTTGAATTAGGGTTTTGCGTATGAGCATTGTTGGGTTCATTTCATGGATGTTGTTCAGTTGATTTTGTTGATTAGGTTTATGGTTGAAGATATGGATCATTGTACTCTCTTTTGCTAAATCATTCAATGACAATCTAATAAGAATAAGAATTTGAAAGGATTTTCCCCATAGTGGGTTTTTCCCTGGTCTCCAACCAATCCTGGTGTCTCTATGTGTGAATGTTTTTCTTCTATTGTTCTTTTATGTTCCACTGCATTGATGATGATGATATTGTTCTTTCTACATAGTTGCATATGTTGTTGAATAATTATGTAAATTTGAATAATGTTATGATGTTATGGGGTGAATTTAATGTGTTAATGAATAAATGCAATTATCAAAGCAAAGAACAATATAGCCCTAAGAAAAATTAACATGTGGGAGATGGACCTCTATTGCGAACATATTGACGAGGGATTGACTTCGATTTTGGTGGGTGTCCTTGTTAGTTAGTTTCTCTATAGTCTTGAACTTGATATCTCTTGTTGAATTGATTCTCTAAGGAAAGAATTGTTGGGTTCTTACCCCAAGTGGGTTTTCTCAGGGTAAATATTGTGTTGATTTTGTGTATTGTGACCTCTACTTTTCTTATTCTTATATGGTTGAATTTCTAAAGTATAATCATTTAATGAAGAAGTTGTAAATGCTAAAAGAAGACATATAAATCATCAGAAGTAATTATCATGTTCAGAAAGTAGTGCTAGCCTACATTGCACATGATTTTTCAACATGGGATCAAAACTTTGGTGAAGAAAATTGAAAATCAACACCTTGTTGAATCTCTCTCTCTCTCTCTCTCAACGAAGAAATCTCTTATCTCTATGTCCCAAATTTCTGAGCAAATGGCTCTCACTTGCAAGGAAGGAAACAAACTTAAAGGAGCATCCAACTTCAAAGCATGGAAAAAGAGGATTGATCTTGTCCTAGAAGACCATGACGTTTTGCAATATGTCCAAGGCAAAGTACCTCAACCAAATAAAGATGATGATGAAGGAAAGGAAAAATTTAGGAAATGTGAGGTCACAGCTCAAAGAATTCTATTTGAATCTCTCAAGGACCATTTAATCCCATTTGTTGAAAAGTAGTGAGAAAAGGTCTTCTTGACTGCTACCATAGTCAAGATAGACCTCACTCAAGTCTTCCTTAGCATGCACGAGTTCCTAGAAATCAGGACGAGTCATGAAGGAGTTAACTTATACACTGAATTTGGAGACTCAGTTTTGCTTGTCTCCAAGTGCGAGTTAGATTTGGAGGACGAGCAAGAGTCTCAAGTTCTAAATTGAGACTAGGACGAGTTACAAGAGTTAGTGAGACTCAGTCAACTAATCAATCACAAGTCTGAGTTCCCAAAATAAACTTGTCAGATTTAGCTGAGTCAAATTGCTTATAAGGAGGTCAAAAGGCACAATTTGTATCATAATTGTTTGAGCACGAGTTGTGTGAGAGTCAACTGCTAGGAAGAGCGTGTAAGGAGAGGCTTGTATGCATTTTTTGACAGAGAGAATTCCTTGCAGAAGTGCGTTGATATTTAGGAGCTAATTCATAAATAATAGGGGTTGCCCCGCATTAGGAAATAGGAACCAAGGAGTGCAAGGATTTAGGATTTGGGTTGAGGTTTCTTGCAAGCAGGTTTCAACTAAGTATTAGTAGTGAGAACGAGCCTGTTCTCTAGTGAAACAGATTGCCTTGTAACAAATTCTATATTGCTCAATTCTATCAATAAAATTTTATAGCTAGTAGAGAGTTTTCCCAGTTGGGTTCACTAGAAAAATTGTGTTGTTATTGTGTGGTTGTGTTTTACCTAGACCAAAGTATGATATACTAAAGGGGAAGTGTGCTTCTAGGTATAAAACCTTTACAATAACATTGCATGACTTTTACAAAGGTAAAGAGATTAAAAAAACTAGGGAAAATCTAAGTCATCTGTCTCAATAGAGTCATAGACCCATCTTGCTACCCCCGCACACCCATCTCGACCATAAATTATCTTAAAAAGATGGTTAGAATGAGCCATAGCAATAGAACTAGCCTTGAAATGAAACCTAGAACAACATGCGATGACCAACCACAAGAATATAGAGAAGCCACCTAAATAGGAAAACAATTTACATAGATCAATAAGCATGGCCTAGTGAAAATACAATTGTTATATCATCACAACTATTGGCTCATCATGATACATCACAAACATCCTCGTGAAGGAAAAACTAATGATGGCACACTAGGCCCCAACATCAACTCAAATTTGCAACAATATCAACTCTAACGCCGAGACAATCTAACAAAGAAAATCGGTCACTCTAATGTAAATTTGAGGGGTAACATTCCCAACTTCCATATCCATCTAATGGTCATGTTGGGCCCCCCTTTTTTCCACCTTTTCCATTTTATTTTGTTCAATTTTTCTTTTGATTGTGGTGGGTTTCCTTTGGTCCGAATTCTTTTTCTTTGTTCAAAGCTTGCTTATCTTCCCCTTTCCAATTCAATTATTTTTTTATACACAACTTCCAATCTTTTAACTCATTTTTCAAAATTTTCTTTACACTTTCCTATTTTTCATATCAAGCCCCATTGTGGCATTGGGTCCCCTTCCCGTATTCATTGGTTGAGTTCTTCCCTAATTTTGAAATTAACCTCAATTTTCTAAATCAAGGCCTCAATATTCAAGCTCCAAATTCAAATTTCTTTTTCAAGAATTGACTTCAAGTTTTCTTTTAAATATCCCATTTCAGTCATTTGTTGAGGTCGGGTCCCTTTTCAAGTCCAAATTCAAACTTTGTCCCTTCTTCCCCATTTCAAGCTTGTCTCTTCAATTCTCAAGTCGGACTTGACTTCCAAATCAGTGATTTTCTTTTCTTTTGTTTGTCAAACCCTTCCTAATCTCCAAATCAAGGTCTCCTCCCTCAAACTTACATGTAGATAGGTCCTAATTTGTTAATCAACCTAATTGCCAAATCAAATCCCCTTCACACCAACCTTCTCATTCATTTCTTTGATCTTTTCCAAGCTTTTGTTCAACTTTCAAACTTTGTTCCTGGATGTAAAGGTTCACCAGAAGAAACCTAAGTCCAATAGCTAATTTGTCCAAACCTTCAAATCAAGTGTCCACTTCACGAACTCTTGCCCCTATTTCATGATCAAGCACTACGCCCAAATTGACTAGTCCTCTTTCGAAGGATAGTGAGAATGTCCTAATTCTTAATCAACCCCAAGTCTCAAGTCAGCTCCCTATCATCAAACTCTTTGCACACACGAAATTTTAAAGATCAAATTGAATTCTCCTTGTGTTGGGGTATAACGTATATATCAATAAGCATTCAAGGCATGCCTTGTCGTCGTTTTGATTTGATATGTCATAACTCAAGCCGCCATATTTTTTAACATAGAAATAAATGCAATTTTCCTTTTGGATTTCGAAATATAATTCAAAGTTTGAATATAACAAATGTTCATTTGTTCCAATAGTTGGCACGCTAACACAACAATTGGCTTCCCTTCGTAACTCCTGAAGTTGTAGAGGAATATAGGACCATTTCAACCTAGACATAACAACTTATCCATCAACTTTACCAAACAAGCACTCAGTCAGTCCTCTTTCTCTCTTCTGCTGATGAGCCTCCACTGTGCTCTGCTGAAACTTGAAAGAATTCTAGGTCACTATACAGCTGGAATTTCTCTGAAATTTTAGCCACTGAATTGTCCACTGTTTCCTGAAAATTTGTGCCAATAAACTGACTCAAACTGCCTTGAACTCAAGTCAGTCACCTAGTTACTTAATGCACTGTTCTCCTTGATTTCAGTGCAGACTGACCAGCATTTAATGCCTCAAAATATGTGCTGTCAGACTCTCCTTACAGTCTCAAAATTCATGCTGAGTTCTGCCTGACAGGTCTGCGAATATTTTTTCTGAAACCTTAACAATTTTGGGCCTCCACAAATTTCGTGCTCCACAAATCTCGGGCCTCCACAAATTTCGAGCCTTCCACAAATCTTGGGCTTCACAAATTTTGGGATGCACAAACTTCGGGATACTGATGTAGGTGCTTCTCTGTTTTAAGTTCTCTTCTCCTTCAGCTATTCTCCCCCTCTTCTCCTTGTTCTCCTCTCCAACTCTTCACAAGTAGAATAATGAGCTTTTTCACATTTTTCTCCCTTTTTAGCTCTCATTAGGCAGGAGAACCCTAACCCTATTGATCAAGCGCTAAAATTAGATCTCAGCCGATGAGATCAATGGTGGAGATCATTCCCTCACTTAACTGTCTTTTAATGTGGTCCCCCATATTAATGACTCCTCGTCACTTTATAACTTTAGTTTTGTACCTTGCACTTTTTCTCCACATAAAGTCAACTTTAAAATATAAAGACTTTAATACTAGAAAGTACTTTAGTACTTTTCCTCATAAAGCCACTTTAAGACAAAGTGACATTAATATAAAGTACCTAGTACATGTATCACATAAAGTGACTTTATCCTCATGACTTTAATATAACCCATAAAGCCATGTGCCAAGAAGGTAATTAAAGTGTCTTCCTAAGCAAAAAGGCTAATGCACTAGAAAACACTTCCTTGGTACCCTTAATAACAGGATTTGAACATGCAAGAGGTAAAACCCAAAAATAGTGTTTGAAAATGACAATGTAATAAGGGAACCCAAGAGGAAATAAGGGAAAACAATTAGTTGGCCAAATATACCCATCTAATGAGTTCTGTCTTTCTTCATTTTGTATAAGGTGAATTCAATTAAGAGGGAGCTTTTTGCTTCCATATTTTCTAGACTATTTTAGAAAATTAATGAATGAGAAGACATTGCTAGCCAAACTATTTTGAAAACAAACCTCAGTTCTAAAACTTATGGTGCATGGGACTTCTTCTACTAGTTTACTTTGTTTTGGAGTAGTGTAAACATATGCTTTTACAATGTAGACTTTTCTCATGTATGAGCAATCTGTCATATCTTGCTTATCTCACAAATTGTTTGTCTATAGCTCTAAACATCGTACTGTAATAAGTGATCCATTTTTAGACTTCTATGATATGCATCTGATTATTTAGATTCATGTTTTTATTTCCATAATGACTTTATTGCCAAAAATATAAAGCAGTGATATATTTGGCATTTTGTTTATGCTCTTGATTTTGTTAGTTTAAAATAGACATCATTCTACATTTAGCATATTAAAATAGTTACATTTCATTTATTACATCTCAAAAAATATAAAAGATAGAACAAGCTCATTACCTTTTAAATGTTCTTTTCTTAGATCTATTGTGATGATAATGCCTTCTCATTCTCGAATCTCTACACATTCGATATATCTTTTTAGTAAAAAACGTTTTTATTTTTTAATTTAATTTAAACTTAAATTCTACTTCAAAAACCTAGAATTATATGGTAAAAAAATTATTCCACTGAAACTTTACGACTTTGGATATTTCTTTTCTGGGAACCTATATAATTTCATATTTCTTGAGACTAAATATAACATAGTATCTTGATCCTTTGATTCGGGTTTATGATTCTATGTCACAGTGATATATTCTTAAAATGGGCTATGGTTCTCTTCAACGGTGAATTATTTTTTAAAACTATTCTACTTTGAAGAGACAAGGTTTTCTCCCAAACGCAGCAATTTTGAGGACTACCTGTTGATTCAATAAGGTTTGAAATGGCTTGCTAACATAACCCTTGAAATTTATCTCGGTGTAAAAGTCACGATCTTTTTAGCTAAGCCTCGACCGCGGTTATATTTTCTGATTTCATTCTGTACAGAAGCAGCTTATATCTATGCAACGTTTCAACAAGGTTCGAATTGGCTTATTAATGTTTGCGATTTTGTTTGCTGGTCTTTTTTCCTTTCCTTTTTGTTTACTTTAAAATGTAACAGTGAAATGATATTTACAACACTTAAATACATGGCAACAGAATTTCTTCAACGAAATTTCTGTTCTTTTAAATTGTGTGATCGGATCAGACAATTATATGCAAAACAGCAGCAGAAGTGCCCCGGAAGCAGAGAACTGACACCAATGTAGAAGAATCAAACTTAGTGCATCCACTGAATATCCAAAATACATAATAGAATAGGGTTAAAAATCCATAATAGAATAAAATGATAATTTTATAGAATAAGATATGACTTCATTTTAAATTAGGGGGGCCTGTGTATAAACAAGTGCTGCAAGGCAGTGTAGTCGCTGCCACTCAAGTGGAAAGTCTGTTTTATAAAAAAATAAAAATCTATAGATGAAGTGAAAAAATTAATTGCTACTAACAAGGCAAGAACCTGCATAAATTTTTGGTGGGTAGTAACTACTAGTAAGTCTGCACATTTACATTTTTTTCCTACTTGTTAAAGTGCTGAAGAAAACATAAACAATGGGTAGGCAGTAATTCCTGGTAAGTATATTTATTTACATTTTGTTCTGATCCATTTTTTATGCAAATACTTTGCTTAAATTATGGTGGGCAGTAACAGATGGTAAATATATTATTCAAGTGAGTATGAGCTATTTTCAAGGATTTTAATTTTAGGTGGTTTTCTGATGAAGCTTAACAATGAAAAATCATTGCACAAATATGTAAAAATCATTGCATAAATATTACAACTGCATCCAGAAATTATGGCAGAAAAATCTGAGACCATTGTCCACATGGCATTATATTGGCATTGTATTGTGCAAAGGCTGCAATAGGACTTTCAAGTTATGGTCCAATCAAATGTTTATAAAATAAAAAAATTCAATAATATTGAAAAATAAATATTTGTTTTTCGAAGTTAAACATTATAATTTGTAGTGGTCAATGGTAAACTAATAGTGTTCAAGAGGCAAATCGATTGCTAGAGTCCTGCCTTGGCAAAGACTAACAAGGGTGTCTTCCATGAAAGGACATTAGGTAGACAAGTTTAATTGATATGACCTTTATTATTTAACAAGGCTCTATTGATTCTACTTAGTATTATATTCTCATATTTTAATATTTATTTATATTTATTGTGAAATACTTGTTGTCCACCAATTTGCTTTACCTGAGCCATATCAAAATTATTGTTGCCTGGATGCATTATTCATATGAAAAGCTTAGTGGTTGAGTATTTTGACTTTTATGTAAGAAGCTTTGGATCATTTATCTGACTTGCTAAATAGCATGTTTCACTCAATGTTCCAAGCAAATTAAGTAATATCTAATTTTCATTGGCTAAATGCAGAAATTTAGATCATTTTTCTGACTTGCTAAACAGCATGCTTCACTCAATGTTCCTACCAAATTAAATAATATCTAATTTGCATTGGCTAGATGCAGAAAAATACTAATTGTTTCCTATTAAATTTATTAAGAAACATTCTAATTATTAATGCGCCCAAAAACACAAAAGATAAAATAAACGAAGACACACAACCAAAACTATCCAATATATCCAACAATTTGATGACGTGATTTCACAATTGCAGAAAAGAGTTTTCCATGATGAAAAGTCGAATCACAAAACCTCCTAGACAACACGAAGTGATGAGAGGAAAGGGGTGCATCATAGACTGTGCCAGCTATGAGCTTACTTGTATCCTGTAGGATAACCATATGTCGAAGGATAAATAGGACTTTGATTTGAACGTGGAGGGGAGCCAATGTCCAAGCTTGCTTGTAGAGCTCTAGCAAGTTCTTCATCATCGTCCACTTCAGAACTGCCCCCTGCAAAACATGAAATAAACTTATGCCAGTCATCAATAATATAAATGATTCCAATGACTGGCTTCTCAAAGTCTCCATCCATAAGGGTCTATTGAATACCAAAAAGAATTACAGAGATGGCTGTATTTTATACATAATTAAATCATTATTGCTCTCCATAAGTATGATATTATCTTAATTTAGTAATGAAAACTACTGTAAAAAAATCAAAGTAAACAGACACATTATTTAAGTTGTGTTGCATGCCTCTAAAAAAGAACACTCGTGAATGATATTTACAAATGAAGCATGATCAGGATTAACCACAAGTAAACGGCTAATGTTTGAACACACTAAGAGTTCAAGAAATTTATCTTAGCATCTGTGTTATATTAGAAAGTATGCTACCATAAACGAGAAACCAGAAACATGATGCGTCGGCAACAACAACAACAACGTGACCAGAAACAAGGTTGGGGAGCAAAAACAAGGTTGGGCAGATTGCAGAAACGAAACAGCTCTACCTTATATAAATCACTTACATCATAAATATATACACATTTTTCCCATATACATTTTATATATATATATAACAACTTTTACCATATTTTGTGAATCAAATTTGCGTTAATTATTATTACTATTATCCAATTTTAAAGTCACGACCAAGCCAGACACCAAATTGGTGTATGAGACCCCCTTGTTTGTGGGACACGGAACCCACCTCCGCGCAACAATTTGATTGCCAAGTCTACAAAGGCATACATACTCTACCCCCTCTGGTTTTGAACATGTGACCTCTTAAGAGGAAACACATGCTCTTAACCATTAGGCCCACTCACACTGTATAAACATATAGTTATATAAAAGCAAACACCAACATCATTGTTTAAGAGCCAAAATCCACATCATTAATGTATTTGTTGGCATTATGATGCATGTGTTGTGCTTGATGGCGACTCACTTGTATATGGTAACAAGATGAATCTACAGGCAGATCAGAGGTGACAGAATGATAGAACCTAGAGATATCAGAGGTGACAGAATGATGGAACAGAATAATGGTTAAAGGCTTGATACAAGAAGATTGTGTTAGTGTTGTCCTTGATAGACAACCTATTTGATGAATGGACTACTTGATAAAGATATAAACAGGATGTGACAGAATGCATGGCAGTTGTGTTTACAAATGTGACAAAATACAGGGCAGTTCAGAGGAATCAGTTCAGAAATGATATAATGATGACAACTCACATTGTAACAGGTTTATTCAGAGGTAACAGAGTAATGGCACAGAAGAACAGGATGATGGGACAAAGGATTATAGATCATAATCAAGAAATTGAAGAAAAAGAATGTTTTAAGTTGCATTAAGTTGTATACGTTGTTTCACCTAGTCCAAGTAGCGTATACAAGCAGATACTTAGAACAAAAAGGGCGTATACGTATGCACGCACGTTCACAAGAGGAAAAGCGCGTATGGGATGGAAAATTAAGGTTAAAGAATACCAAGGGTCCATACCATGGTATTAGCCCACAATATTGAGCGGAATAATGGTTATTTGATCCCGTCTAAGAATACCACAGGTTCTAAGTGTTGTTTTGGTCCGACGTATTGAAAAAGGCTCTAAGTATATATGGAAGTGAGATGAATGGACTACTCGATAAAGATATAACCTTGATAGACAACCTATTTGATGAATGGACTACTTGATAAAGATATAAACAAGATGTGACAGAATGCATGGCAGTTGTGTTTACAGATGTGACAAAATGCAGGGCAGTTCAAAGGAATCAGTTCAGAAATGATATAATGATGACAACTCACATTGTAACAGGTCTATTCAGAGGTAACAGAGTAATGGCACAAAAGAATAGGATGATGGGACAAAGGATTATAGATCATAATCAAGCAATTGAAGAAAAAGAATGTTTTAAGTTGCATTAAGTTGTATACATTGTTTCACCTAGTCCAAGTAGCGTATACAAGCGGGTACTCAGAACAAAAAGAGCGTATACATATGCATGCACGTTCACAAGAGGAAAAGCGCATATGGGATGGAAAATTAAGGTTAAAGAATACCAAGGGTCCATTCCATGGTATTAGCCCACAATATTGAGCGGAATAACGGTTATTTGATCCCGTCTAATAATAGCATAGGTTCTAAGTGTTGTTTTAACTTTTGGTCCGAGGTATTGAAAAAGGCTCTAAGTATATAAGGAAGTGAAGATCAAAGTGTGAAGTGGTGCAAGTAAGGAATATCTTATGAAGAGTTAAATCAAAAGCAAATATGCATGTTATCGTTTCTGATGCTTTGCTTGATCTGGACTAAGTATGCACCTGAGTGTTTGATGATAGATGAGATCTAATGATGGATTGGGATCATAAGACCTAAAATGACTTATCATTATGTAATCTGATAATGAATAGGCTAGATCTGAGTGCTAACAAATGTTTTGTCCTTTAAATGCTATGATATGGGTATATATGAAGTCTAGAATAGCTGCGAAGTTATAAGTTATTATTTGCAGATTTATACGTTGGTTCGCCTTGGTGAAGGCGTGTATACACGCTGGTTCGGCTCTTCCAATTAGCGTATGCAAAAGAAAAGTTTGTTGTTCAGAGATAACTGATCTATTTGATCAGTGTTGTTCTTTTACTGTTGTTTGTCAATGATGTCTTCTTTGGATCTAAAAGTAAAACTGATTGTATAAGGAGATTGAGTCTGGTTGATTGATTGATTGAGTTAGAAAGGTGATCTTTGTTGCTATCTGTTTAGAACTCCGTAATATTACAGTAGATCTTTAGAATGGTTTTGGGCAGTACAGTTTATAGTTCAGAGGTTTTATGATTCAGTATCTTTAGAGGTATACGCAGGTTGGGTTACAGAAAGTAGCGTATGCATGCAAGTTGGCTTCATTGAAATAGTGTATGCATTCTGACATATGATTTTTGAGGTTGCAGTTGGTTCTGGTTGTTGATGGAGTGCTCTGGGTTCAAATCTATGTACTGGTTATAGTGATCTGTCTGTTCCAGTTGATTGGTTGAATGTTGATTAAGTGTGGACTAATTGAGTTTTCAGTGATTGATTGATTCTGTTGTGGTTTATTCAGAAAGTGATGATTGGGTGATTCATTTATGTAAGAGGTTTCAGTGATTGATTGATTCAGTTGTGGTTGATTCAGAAATTGATGATTGGGTTTCAATTATATCATAGATTGATGATTGGGTTTTAGTTATATCAAAGATTGATGATTGGGTTTCAGTGATTGGTTGATGCAGATGTATTTGATGGTTGTATTGCAGTGTTGATTGAATTTGAGCTTCAATGTTACTGATGGGTCCAGTATGAAAACTTGATGAAATGTGGCCCACATATTGGGCTGTTGTGTACCAAGAGTATCCAATCTGAAAATTTATGAAACATGGTCCCTTGAGGAAAAGTTAAGGTGGTAGCCTTCTGTAGGTCGGCGCCTACGTACTGGTAAACATATCAGCCAGTACAAGAGCTAGGGGGTTGGAGCTCCCTTCCAGTAGTAGTTGGAGAACGAGTGAAGGTTGTAGCCTTCTGTAGGCCAGCACCTACGTATTGGTAAACATATCAGCCAGTACAAGAGCTAGGGGGTTGTAGCTCCCTTCCAGTAGAAGCTGGAGAACGAGAGAAGGTTGTAGCCTTCTGCAGGTGGGTGTTTGCGTACTGGTATGAGTCTGCACCAGTACAAGAATGTAAACAGTGTTTATATATTAAAAAGAAGACAGAGACAACAACAGCAGGTGGTTTTCTCCCGCATTGGGTTTCCACCTTAAATCTTGGTGTTCATGTGTTGCTTATGTGTGATGGTTTATTTATTACAGCACATGGTTAATGTTTATCTAATGGTTAATAAAGTATTAATGCACTAGTTGAAGACAAACATGTGATGGATTAACTGAATTGTAAGTTCACTAAATATACGCTAATTGTCTTAAGAATAGTCGCGTGCACACGCAAGTTCGATTCAGTAAAGTCGCGTATAGAAATCTAAATATGAAATGTAAAAATCTTATTGATTTATAAATACGAATTCAACCCCCCCCCCCCCCCACTCTCAGTATTTTTCCCAACAATATTACAATGTAAAAATTTCAGAATTTGTCATACATGTTTTGTAAGAATTTACAGGGTAAGATCCTCAGAAAGAATACCAAAAGGACACCGCTCACAACCAGATCTCAAATCAATACACCAGTATTTTTGACGTGGTTAAAACCCTCAGAGTGCAAGGAGGGAAACAGTCCACGGCCTGTCCCAACGTGGGTACAGACAATTTATTAATCAAAGAATGAAAATTTACATAAGCTTCTCTCATGCACGGATTACCCGAACAATGACCCTCCATGCGCTTTAAATAGAACTCATGGACCAATCGGGTGTCAAGCCACGGATCAAGTGTCGGTAATACCGAGGTGAGAGTGAACCGTCGGATCACTACATATCGTGACCGTCGGATTGTAAGTTACAAAATGTACAACGGTAAAGAAACACACTTTACCTAACTCTAACCTAACTCTATACTAGACCAAGTTGAACTTAACTATATCCTATGTGTCGGAATATCCTAACATCCCCCCTTAAGAACAACTTGGGATAGGATTGAAGGATTTACAAATATGACACAATAGGAGAAGGAAGGAGGCACTAGAGCCTATCCCCCCTTAGTGACAACTTCCTGAACTCCAAGCATATATCGAAGTTTAGTGAACTTCGCCTCTGTGAGAGCCTTTGTGAAGATGTCTGCAACCTGATCATCTGTTGGACAATATTGCACTTCAAGAACATGGTCATGAATGAGCTTTCTGATGAAGTGCATGTGTAGTTCAATGTGTTTGCTGCGCTGATGCTGGACTGGATCTTTGCATAGCTGAATGGCACTTTGATTATCACACCAAAGTGTGGTTGGATGCTGCTGCTCAAAGCCAAACTCTGATAGGATCTGACGAAGCCACAAGGCTTCCTTACTAGCTTCCACGGCACCACGATACTCTGCTTCTGCTGATGAAAGAGAAATGGCAGCCTGTTTCTTACAAGCCCATGTAATAGGTCCTGAACCAAGAGTGAAGACATAACCGGCAGTAGACTTCCGATCATCAAGGTCACCAGCCCAATCAGAATCAGTGAAACCAACTAACAGAGGAGCTGCTTTGGCACTGTAATGAATCCCAAACTGTACTGTACCTCGAACATAACGAAGTATTCTTTTAGCTGCTTTCCAATGACTTTCACGGGGGTTTTGCATAAAACGAGCAACAAGGCCAACAGCAAAGGAAAGATCAGGACGAGTATGGGTTAAATACAAGAGTTTTCCGACAAGTTGACGGTATAAGGTAGCATCAACTTCAGGAGAAGTACAAGAGACTGAAAGTTTGACTCCAGACTGAAAGGGAGAAGTGGCTGGCTTACAGTCTTCCATGTGAAAATGACGAAGAATATCACAAGCATACTTGGACTGGGAAAGGAAAATACCCTCTTGGGATTGCAAGACTTGAAGACCGAGAAAATAGTGTAAGTGTCCTAAGTCTGTCATTTCAAATTTCTTTTTAAGGCTGGACTTCACATGGTTTATAAGGTTGGGATCACTACCAGTAAGAATAAGATCATCAACATAAAGAACAAGGATGATGAGAGAGTTGCCCACTTTCTTGGTGTAGACAGTATTGTCAGAATGACACCTAGAAAAGCCAGATTCTAAAAGAAAGCTATCCATTTTGGCATACCAAGCTCGAGGAGCTTGCTTGAGGCCATAAAGGGATTTCTTAAGTCGACAAACGAGGCTGGAGTCTGTTTGTATGAAGCCAATGGGTTGTTCCATATAGATTTCTTCCTGCAAGTCACCATGCAAGAAGGCAGATTTAACATCCATTTGATGGACTTCCCATTTTAAAGAGGCAGCAAGGGAAAGAACAAGGCGGATAGAGTTCATTTTGGCAACTGGAGAGAAGGTTTCAGTGTAGTCAATGCCTTCAACCTGTGAAAAGCCCTTAGCAACTAGACGAGCTTTATGTTTATCAACTTTCCCATCTGGTCCATACTTGGTTCTGTAAACCCATTTGCATCTAACAAGTTTGCGTCCCTTTGGTAGAGGAACAAGATCCCATGTATCATTTGTCATCAATGAATGATATTCTTCATTCATAGCTGTTTCCCAATGTGGATGGCCTGAAGCTTCTGCAAAAGTGTCAGGATCATGATTTACTGGAGCTTGAGCCAGTAAAGAAGAGGCTCTTTCAAACTGAGAACGTGTACGTCGCTGATCTGTAGGATCACCGGCAAGATCACCTGCTGCATCCCGAGTAGCACGGACCCATCTTGGAAGTTGAGGATCCTGAGAAGGTGGGGAAGGATTATCATCCTCGCTTTCATCATCAGAAGAAGAAATGTTTTCAAAGATAGAAGAGATAGGAAGAGGTGGCACATCCGCCGGACTAGGCTCGCAGGCCGATTTATTTTCATCAAATTTTACATCTCTTCTAATGATAACATTTTTGGACTTAAATGGAATAAGTCTATAACCTTTTACATCTTCAGAATATCCAACAAAAGTACATTTCTCACTCTTAGGTTCTAAGCTTTATGCTTTTCATCTGGAATATGGGCCCATGCTTCACTTCCAAACACACGAAAGTGACTTACATCTGGTTTAATGGAACTCCAGCTTCTTCTGGAGTGATATTCTCTAGAACCTTAGTAGGAGTGCGATTGATTATATAATTTGCACAATTAATTGCTTCGGCCCAAAAACTAAGACTGAGTCCTTTAGATTGCAGCATACAATTAGCCATTTCCTTTAAGGTGCGATTTTTCCTTTCAGCTACACCATTTTGTTGTGGAGTGTATGGAACAGTATGTTGCATTTGAATTCCATTTTCGGTGCAAAAGTTGATGAATGCATTTTTAACATATTCTCCACCATTATCAGTTCTTAGCTTAAGAATTTGATGTCCAGATTGTTTTTCAACGAATGCTTTGAAGGCCAAAAAGGTGGTAAATACTTCGCTCTTGAGTTTTAAGAAGTATACCCAAGTGCGTCTGGAGAAATCATCAATGAAAGTTAAGAAGTACTTGCAGCCAGAGAATGAAGCAACAGGAAGAGGACCACATAAATCACTGTGCACAAGCTGTAAAGGGGCTGAGGCGTGCCAAGAGGCACGTTTGTCAAAACTGTCCCGATGATGTTTTCCGAGTACACATCCGGAACAAACACCATCTTTGCAAGATACCATAGGAAGACCTGTCACCATGTTTTCTTTACATAGATGCTGAAGGGAGCGATAGTTTAAGTGACCAAACCGCTCATGCCAAAGTTTGCTCACTTCATCATTATGAGCAACAAATACTGAGGGAAGATGGGATGACCCAAAGTTGTGAAACTTATACAACCTTTTGGAATCATCAGCAAGACCAGTAGCTAGAATCTGTTTAGGATCTTTTAGATCCTTGATTACAACATCATGAGGTGAAAATTCAACAATTTTACCTTCACCTGAATGAGTTATCTGATAGACAGATAGAAGGTTGCAGGATAAGTTTGGAACACATAATACATCATTGAACTGACCATTGTCTAGATGAACAGTTCCAGTCCCTACAACATTAAGAGATCTATCATCACCAACATATATATTTTTGGTGTTACAATCATTTAAAGAAGAAAACATGGCTTGGTTTTTGGCCATGTGACAAGAGGCTCCAGAATCAATGAGCCACTCATGAGAATGAGAAGAAGAAGAAGATACATTTAATGCATAACCAGACTGAGATGATTGACGATGACATGCAGAAAATGCCGTTCCGGAAGTTGAAGTTGAAGTAGGCTCCAGATGGATGTTATGTTTCTTCATTGCGGCTTCCAAGGCTTCCATCTTCTTAAAGCATTTAGATTCTAAGTGGCCATCTCGATTACAAAAGTTACAATGTCTGTCAGTCTTCTTCCATTTGTTTTTATTGGTCTTGTCATATTGCTGAAATGATCTTTCATCTTGAGGCTGAGTTGGTTTAGGACCATTCCTTTGAGGATAAGACTTCTTAGGATTCTTTGAATTTGGTTGCTGCTGGGCGGCTAACGCTTTCGAGGAAGAGTTTCCAAGATTAAGAAGACCAAGGTGTAAGAGTTTTTCTTGTTCTCTTATTAAGGAATCACAAAAGGAGTCAAAGGAAGGGGCTTGTAGTCTTTGCCTTGACAAATGAAAGCTTCCCTGGTAGAATGGAAAGTGGAAACAAATACAGAGTAGGCTGGTCCCAACTTAGTAAGGATGGAATAAATAAGGTTACCATCTTCTTTCTTAACTTTAACACCTTCCAAGAGATATCTAAGGGTCTTGAATTTGGACAAGAAATCTTCAATGCAAGAAAAATTATTAGGATCCAAAGTAAGCAACTCATTCTCAAGTTGATGGGCTCTAATTTCATTTTTAATCCCAAAAACTTTAGCAAGTTTTTCTAATGCTTCATGAGGAGTTTCAATTTCTGCAATGTGGAATCTAAGATCAGGAGAAACAGACATTCCTATCAAACCACGTGCTTGATCTTGTCGATTTTCCCATTTTTCGGCCTTGTCTTCATCTTTGGGTTTCTTCTCTTGGTCTGTGGCTATTCTGAAGAGACCTTTACTTCTAAGTAAATCTCCCATGTAGGCTACCCATTGGAAGTAGTTAGTGCTGTCAAGAATGACTTGGCATGGACTTTCCATTTTTTGAAAAACAACTGAAGCTGAAGATGCTGAAAGTAAGTGGTCCAATGGATAGATCTCGAAAAAATAGGCGGTTTTAAAAAAAACGGCTCTGAAAAAGGCTTCCGGATGAAGAAGTTATGGCTTTTTGAAAAAAAATTGTTGACGTTGCCGGCAAAGTGCGCGAATGTGCGGGAATGAAAAAATCCGCCCCCACAAAATGGAGACTTGAACCCAAGACCTCTACTCTCTTAAAAGGTCTTTGAACCAATTGATCTATACAAAATATTTGAGAGAGAGAGAGAGAGAGAGAGAGAGAGAGGGGGGGGGGCCTCGATTTGCGTGCTTGCCTTGGGAAGACTCTTTTCCCCTACAAAACACAAAACACAAAACCCAACACGAATATCCAAAGAAAAACGAACCTTACGGCTCGAAGTTAGCTTTAGCCAAAAAACTAGAAATTTTAAAAAAAAATCTCAAAGTTAGCTTTTAGCCGAAAAACTAAATATTTTTCTCAATGTTTCTGATTTTCCGAGATCACACTAAGGTGCAGGGAAAAGAGCATACGCATGAGAAAAATCCTTTCTTTCTGTTTCTGATTTGCCCAGATCGCACAGAGTCGCAGGGCAAAGAGCATACGCAGAAATGAAAGGTATAGATCCGGAAAAAAAAAGGCTAAATAAACCGAAACCGAAATAAGCAGAGAGAAAATGACAGTAAACTGCAAAAAAAAAACACTGTATACCTCCCGATCTGAAAAATGACGCAGCTAGGGCTACCGGAAACCTTTTCGCGTGAAACGAAAGGGGTTCCTCACTGAAACAGATGCTCCGAACGCAACAGAGCAGTCCTCTCGGCCCGAAAGCAGTCAGAAACAGCAGATCTAGGAAACGACAGCCGCATGCAGTTCTACCGGCTTCAGATTTGGATCACCAACGGACGCGGCCCTCAACCTGGCTCTGATACCATGTAAGAATTTACAGGGTAAGTTCCTCAGAAAGAATACCAAAAGGACACCGCTCACAACCAGATCTCAAATCAATACACCAGTATTTTTGACGTGGTTAAAACCCTCAGAGTGCAAGGAGGGAAACAGTCCACGGCCTGTCCCAACGTGGGTACAGACAATTTATTAATCAAAGAATGAAAATTTACATAAGCTTCTCTCATGCACGGATTACCCGAACAATGACCCTCCATGCGCTTTAAATAGAACTCATGGACCAATCGGGTGTCAAGCCACGGATCAAGTGTCGGTAATACCGAGGTGAGAGTGAACCGTCGGATCACTACATATCGTGACCGTCGGATTGTAAGTTACAAAATGTACAACGGTAAAGAAACACACTTTACCTAACTCTAACCTAACTCTATACTAGACCAAGTTGAACTTAACTATATCCTATGTGTCGGAATATCCTAACATGTTTAACTACCCCTTATAAAAGATCTTTGTCTAAATGTGAACTATCTCTAGTCGTGGTGTTTTGTCACCTCTTTTATCTGCGATGGAAATCAATATCCAATTAAGTGAAGAAAATATTAAGCAAGCACACTTATTTAAAGTGTATTTTGGTGAGCCCCAAGGGTTAGCTCAGTTGGTCAAAAACCGTGCCTTGCCATCGGGAGGTCACAGGGTCGAATCCACCCGTAGCCCTTGGGGCCAGGTCTTGTAGTAGGCTGAGGGGCGATTTAGCCTAGCTATTGCCCAGATTTTTCCATGGACGTAGCCATCACTCACTGACCAGGGTGCTCGTGAACCACATGCAAAAAAAAAAAAAAAAAAAAAAGTGTATTTTGGTGAATGTTATTAAGTCTTAAAATATTGACAATAAAATGTTTCGGGACATTTTTGGAAAATATTTAAATTTGAAAGAATTTTATGTAGTTTCTAAAACAATTTGGCCATTTTCAAAGTAAATAATTTTATTTTATAAAATTTAAATAAATCATTTCAAAAAAGAATGGAAATCAATCATTCCTCTTTCCTAAAAAAGCATGGAAAATTAATCCATATGTTAAATTTGGTGGTTATGGTCGATCTTCATAATTAATATTTTAGCCCTTGAAATATATAATGAAAATGTAAGACATGTTATTCATGTCATTTTATTGTTAGTCCTTGAAATTATTAATATGAAGCATGTTCTTCATGTTGGTATCAAAAGAGAAAATTTTGAATTTCGAATTTTTGGCTCCAAACTTGTCAAGTCATCCCTCCTTCAAGTCAAGTCGGTCCCAGTGAAGAGACGCTCATTCAAGCCAACCAAAACACTATATATAAGGCACTCGACCTCCTCCACAAGACACAATATGACCTCACTCACAATAAGATATATTTTGGGCATCCAAGCGAAGAAAGAAGAATGATAAGAAGGATGAAAGAGGATGAAATCATCTCAAGCATTTCTCTTTCTCCCTTTGACTCTGCACATGCGAGTTTCTAAGCATATTTTGGGCAGCAAGTCGAACTTCTGGGTAGCAACTTAAGGGCAACAGGGCTGAAATTCTGAGCAGAAGGGCAAAGTCTCTAGGCAGTTTTTGGGAAGTCAAAATTTGGCCTAGGCAAATCAGACAGAGCCGAGTTTGTTGTACTTGACAAGAGGGTTGTTTGACCAGGTTTGACCATAGCATTGTTGGTTAGTTTGACCATGATAGTTGACTAGCAGAATTATGTGGATCTCTTGTTGGGCTAAAGAATTTCTCTAAGGAAAAGGCGGTTGGGTTTTTCCCCACAAGTGGGTTTTCCCAAGGTAAAGCTTGTGTTGTTTTTGTGGATTGTGATCTCTATTGTCCTTGTGCATTTATGGTTGAATTTGTGAAGTGTAATTGCTTAATGATAAAATGGAAGTGCTAAAAGAATATCTATATCATTAGAAGTAATTATTAATTTTCAGAAATTAGTGTTTGTATCTATTGCACTTGAAAAATCAACATGGTATCAAAGCTTTGGTGAAGGAAAGGACAATGAGATCACTCTTGAAGAAGCTTTAGTAAAGGAAAGGGCTTTGAAGGTCACTCTTGAAGAGTCCCACATCTACAATTTGATTGATTGTTTATATCTATGGGTTCCTCTATGAAGTCGAAAAACAAGTTGGAAGGAGCTTCAATTTTCAAGGCTTGGAAAACAAGGATTGACCTCATCCTTGCGAAGAATGATGTCTTGGATGTTGTGAAGTGCAAGGATACTAAGGCTTCAGATTATGAAGGGAAAGCAAAATATATGAGAAGGATGACATCTCAGCCAGAAGTATTATTGTGGATTCTATTAGAGATCATTTGATTCCATATGTCATTGTTAAGTTTTGTAGCGCTGAATGTGTTCTAGCCACGAAATTTGGTGGAGAGGCTAGGATGCATGAGATCTCCAAAACCCAAAAATCGTTTTTGGAAATTCTACCTAGAGATGACTTATTTAAATTATTAACCTTTTTTTAATGTTTCCTAAGTGTAAACTTAGGAAAACTGGTTAATTAATCATAATTAATTAATTCAAGGTGAGAATTGTTGATTTTAGGTAGTTATCTAGCTCCGAAATTTTGTGGAGGGGCTAGAACACATGAGATCTCCAAAACCCAGAAATCGTTTGGAGAAATTTCACCCCAATGAGGAGTTATTAAAATAATTAATATTTTTAATGGGTTCCTAAGTCTAAACTTAGGAAAATAAAAATATTAATGGGTATTAATAAGAATATGGGTGAAAAACTTCTAAGTGACGTGGATCAAGTCTATTTTAATCTTAGTCGTTGATTAGGGACTTAATCTCGGTCATTGATTCATCAACAGGAAAAGTATAAGAGGAGGCTTGAGGGTCAGTTGGAGATACACTGGAGAGATCAATCAGTGCGATTTTTCTAGGGCAAAGTTTGCTGAGAAAATCGAACAAGTGATTTGTTGCAACAGAGGGGCAGGGATAGTTGAGGTTGGAGGATCTTCTCCAAGACCTCAAATACACAGCAAAGAGGGGAAGAGAGACAACAGAGGAGGCAGCGCAGACCGAGGGAGATTGACACTGGGCCAAGAAGGGCCCACACATTTCCAGCGCTGGGGTAGAGCCACCCTCCAGCAGAAATCTGAATTCAGCCGGGGAGCAGCAGGATCAGCCGGGGAAGCTGACGTCATAGCTCCAGGAGGCAGAGGAGGCAACACAGTGTTGTAGCAGTGTCCCAGTTTGCTCAACGCAGGCACATGCAGCTACTGCGAAGGGGCAATGCAGTTGTAGCCGGGGACAGCCAGTCCAATTGCCGGAACGGAGAGATTTTGTCAGGTGAAGTGAGGTAATCTCACCTAGGTTTCTGCCAGTATATTTCTATCTTTGTAACTGGATTGTTGAGAGGGCATCCAGAGTTGTATTTAGAACTACTACTTAATAATAGAAAACCCTCAGAGTTGTTGCACCAGTTTTCCCGCATCGGATTTTTCCGGGACGTTTGTCCAAAAATAACGGTGTCCCTTGTGCATTTGTCTCGTTCTATTTTCATTTCATGATCTGTATGTATGTGTAGTCTACAATAGTGTTTTTCATCGTTGTTTAATAATTAAATTACTTGTTGAATGTAAAAACAAGTAGGAGATGATAAACCAGTGATTGCAGTAGGATTTCTGATGTATAGATTGAGAAATTTTCACATAGTATCAAAGAATTGTAGATCATAGGAGACTGAAGACACCAATCGGGAGATCCAGAGAATTCGTTGTAGAAAGGCAGTTGTCCCGAGTTACAGCGTTGTTCCAAAGCCACAAACGCCGAGGGAGAGTGACGCAGTGTAGATGAGGTAACACAGAGGCTCACGCAGTGCCTGCGTCAACATTCTGACCCAGGTGAGGGTGACGCAGTAGCTGGGAGGAACCCACACAGTAATTGCATCAACTATCTAGGCCAGCGCAGAAGCAGAAAGGGGTAGATCAAGCACACGCAGAGCCACGTCATCTTTCTTGACCAGGAAGGAGTGATGCAGTGGCCAGGAAGAGTTGATCTAACTCACGCAGTGATTGCGCAGAGCCAGAGGAGCTCAGATTCTTCATTTGCCGAGGCTCAGGAAGCAGAGCAGATTCGATCTGAGGAGCTGGTGGGATGTTGTTGTTGTTGGTGCAGAACAGTGTCTGTGGAGACAGAGCCGAGGTAGAGGGAATCAATGCCTTGACATATTTCTAGCCAAAAAAATCTAGATCCGAGTTGCAGCAGCAAAGGAGGATTAGAGAGGAGTGATTCAACATTTGGCCGAAGGATTTCCGTGAAGGAAATCAGGACTCAAAGGGAATCTAAAGGAGTTTGTTCCTTAGAGGGTTTCTTGTGCCAAAGAAATCCAGAGCCAAGTCTTGTTGGATTAGCAGCAAGAGAGGGAGAAGAGAACCAGTCCTATACCTCTTTTTAGCAAGAGATGGCGGTCAATGGACTGAGGGATCAGGATAGATTGGATGGAGCATCCAATTTTGTTATCTGGAAGGCCAGGATCCAAGTTGTCCTGGACAAAAATCATACCAAGGACTATGCCTTGAAATTAGTTGTTGGACGTTGATCCATTAAAAAAGTACGAGGAGGCCCAGGCGAAGGCCAAGTGCATGATCCTAGACAAGGTCAAAGATCATGTAGTACCACACATTGCTGAGAAAGAAACAGCAAGGGAGATGTGGAGACAATGACCACCTTGTACCAGGGCACTTCCATCCAACGGAAGGTGCTATTAGAAAATCAGCTGAGACAGTACCAGATACAGAAGGGAGAAAAGATCGATCCCTTCCTCCTCAGGTTACAAGGGATTAGAGACTAGTTGTCTTCTGTCGGGTCTACACCAGATCCTAAGTTCACGGTCAAGACTGCCCTGAATGCAGTCACCGAGGACTGGGAGACATTTGTCCAAAGTATCTTGGGCAGAGCGACTCTCCCTAGTTGGGAGGAGATGTGGGCAACTCTTCGACAAGAAGAGATCGTGAGGTTGACCAAAGCAAAGGAGCCCGGGTCAAGAAGGAGGAGGACGAGGATGCAGCTCTCGCATCATCGGGACAGCAAGGGCAACAGAAGCGGAAGAAGAAGGATATTTCCAAGGTCAGATGCTTCAAGTGTGGGGAACTTGGACATTATGCCACTCAGTGCCCCCAAAAGAAGGGAAAGAAGGAAGCCTCTGAAACAAAGGCTGCTCCAGTGAAAGCTGACAAGGAAGGCAAGGATGATGATTGTGCCATGAGTGCTCATGCGCCTCTGGAGAAGAGGTGGGGCGACATGGAGTTGTAGTCGAGAGGACTACATGAACTGGGGCATGATCCTTGAGGTGCCCAAACTCTTGGATCACATACGGCTACGGGAGCCCTTAACAATAGTAGCAAAATGACGGGTGTTGGTTGGAGCGAGGTGTGATGGAGCGATAATGGCAGAGCTAGAGTGCCAAAGTCTGAGGCAGCGCAGTGGATGTTGTGGCAGTGCGAGAGGCACAAAGCAATTTGCAGCGGCGCAGTAGCAACAGAGGGTCAACACAGATTAACAGCAGAGGTAGCTTCATCATCACGACGCATCCAGACTGACCAGCATGTCAGTTTTTGGGTGAAATACCAGTTGCTTACTTCTCAATAGCAGAGTTGCAGTGCAGCAGTTAGCAGTGGCAGTGCTATGAGCAACCTCATGCGGAATTTTGAGAGGGAGTTGTAGTACAGATGTAACAGTGGCAATGGCAAAGTCATGCGCAATACTACAGGAAGCAGTGGTGCAGTGGATGAAGGGCATCAGGGCAAGCATCAGCAGCACAATGGACCGATACAGTGGATCAATGTAGTACTTCTGTTGAGAAGTGTTACTAGAGCACATTCCTCCCAAAAAGGGAGTGTTGATTTTGGGTAGCATCGGATGTGCTCTAGCTCCAAAATTTTGTGGAGGGGATAGAACACATGAGATATCCAAAACCCAGAAATCGTTTGGAGAAATTCCACCTGGATGAGGAGTTATTAGAATAATTAATATTTTCAATGGGTTCCTAAGTCTAAACTTCGGAAAATAAAAATATTAATGTGTATTGATAAAAATATGGGTGAGAAACTTCTAAGTGACAAGGATAAAGTCTGTTTTAATATTAGCCGTTGATTAGGGACTTAATTTCGATCGTTGATTCATCAACAGGAAAAGTATAAGAGGAGGCTTGAGGGTCAATTGGAGATACACTGGAGAGATCAATCAGTTCGATTTTCTAGGGCGAGGTTTGCTGAGAAAATCAAACAAGTGATCTATTGCAGCAGAGGGGCAAGGATAGTTGAGGTTGGAAGATCTTCCGCAGGACCTCGAATACACAGCAGAGAGAGGCAGAGAGACATCAGAGGAGGCAGCGCAGACCCAGGGAAATTGACGTTGGGCCAGGAAGGGCCCGTGCATTTGTAATATTCCTAATTAGCCATGGCTAATTGGAATATTCGATTTTGCCCAATTTTTGCCTTCTATAGTTATTTATAAATAAAAAAGTGAGGACGGGGGACATAACTCACTTTAAGAATAAAAAGTCACTTCCTAGTAGCACAACATTGTGACTTAAGGAGGAGCCAAGGGGGCCAAAGGGGGACGCAGAAATGGGGCCCACGCAGACACATGGAGGGACTGCGTAGGAGGGAAGAACACATGGCAAGAGGGGAATCATGCAGGAGGAGGTGAGCCTAGGGATTGTGAGAGGCAGAGGCTATAAAATAGAGAGGAGCCCCCTCATTTTGGATCATTCAGTTATGTGCATTTTGAGCTAGTCGTTTCGACTTCTGAGCACGCTGGTTGTTTAGCTAGTCTGCAACACTGTTTAGTGCATTGAGTGTCTTCGTTCGGAGATCTCACCCTTAGCCCCGGGGGACTTCGAGTGCTTGCTCGGACAAGGTATTTCCTTGGCATTTCAGCAGTAGTTTTATCAGCATTTCAGCAGCTATTTCATCAGCATTTTGGAGGACTGTGCAGCACTGAGAGAGGGATGCAGTTCTTTCTGGCAGTAGTGTTGGATTGGGTTTCTGCAGGAGGATTTATGCTGTGCGATTGAGCAGGGGACCAGCCCTTGCCTACTGGAGGATTTTTGGCAGAGTTTCAGGCAGAGTTTAGTGGGGTTTCCTTCAGTGGCAACGCAGAGCTTTGGGGAACTAAGCAGAACCCCAAGGGGGTGATTTTTGGGGTTCAGCTATTCCAAGAGAGCTTTCTGGGTTTTTCTAGGTTTCTTGAGTAGAGCTCGACTCCAGAGTTTCAGCATTTTCCGAGGAGGGGAGCAGCCCCAAATCATCATTTGTTTTCTAGCAACAGCAACAGCATCCACGCAGAGAGGCCATTCTTTGTTATTCTGAGAGTATTTCTTCACTTGCCTTGTGCAAGTCGAGGTGCCATCTTTCTGATCACCTCTTGTACTTATCTTATTGCTCAGTATAATAAAATGGCTTAGCATTTTACGCTGCATTTCTTGAGTATCTGCTTATATTTCCTGTTTACATTATTATATGTTGTACCACAGTTATTTTGTCATTTTTGGGTTATTATATCATTTGCACGTATTTGGTTGGAGTTTTGCTGGGGTTTGAGGAATATTCCAGGTTAGGGATATTACAGTGGTATCAGAGCATAGATCTGGCTCAGCCTGTGGAGCTAGCAATCTATGACACCAAGGGAAAAACCCTACATTTGTTACAGAGGTAGGAGGTATAGAGACACTGGACGTAGGTTGGAGAATACCTACGGGGAGGGAGACTGTGTTCCTGTGGTGGACGCAGAACAGGAGGAGCCTGTGGTAGACGCAGAACAGAGAGAGACAGTAGTGGACACAGAACAGATGGCCGACGAGGACGGGAAGAGATTTGCGGATATGCTCCTCAAATCATTGCAGGATCTGTCGAGGCAAATTGAGGTGATGGGGTAGAGATTCACGACAGTAGAGGCCAGATAGCGTGAGAGCCCACGAATTTTTCAGATTGGTGAGGGATCAAGTGCATCCCACCACTTGCCAGAGCAGCGTGATACTGCACAGCAGGTGGCCTCACATGCCCCTACATGCTCTACCATGCCCACTTTCCTAGGAGCAGACACGGGGGCCGTAGCCCAGCAGGAGGCAGAGCCCGGACATATGGGCGATTATTTTGCAGAGTACCAGGCCTATGGGCAGGAGTTCAGGGAAGCCCTCTCATTCAGAGATTTTGTTCAGCTCCAGCGGGATAGCAGACCCCTCGACCATCACAGAGTATACCGGCATTACCATGATGGCGACACCCACCGTGCAGCAAGTAGATTCCACTTGCCTACGTTTGATGGCTCATCAAACAGTTCGGCAAAGTCTTGGGTGGAGAAGCTGGACACTTATTTCTAGCTTTTAACCAGATGTCGGAGGCAGAGACCATCAAGGTGGCAACATTGCACTTGGATGGTGAGGCCCAGGATTGGTGGTTTCATGGGATGGTTACACTGGGGCACTCCACAGTGACGACATATGCCGAGTTTACCAGGAGACTAATGGAGCGATTTGATCGGAGGGATCCAGAGCAGAATTTCGTTGAGCTGACGAGGCTCAAACAGACAAGGAGCCCAGAGACCTACATTGCAGATTTCTTGAGGATCCCCGTGATGGTGCCAGACCTATCCACGGCACGGAGGGTCTATATGTATGTTGAGGGGTTAGCAGAGCCACTTCGGGGTTTAGTCCGATCCACTAAACCAGCCACACTCCAAGATGTTATCAACAAGACACGGGACTTACAGGATGTATTACCCAGGACCCGGACACCTTACCCCCAGAGACAAACTTTTCAGTCTAAGGGGAAGGATGTGAGGATTCCTCCTCCAAAGGGGAATCCAGGACGAGTACAGCTTGACGACGATGCCAGGAGAGAGTTGAAGAAGAAGCGGTTGTGCTTCACCTGTCAGGAGCCATGGGCACCAGGACATAGATGTGATGCTGGCAAAGCACATTTTATTGAGGTCTTCTCCAAGAGCAGTGAAGAAGAGGATGACAAGGAGGATGTGGAGGCAAGAGATAGCCATGCCATACAGGGACCTTTGCCACCTCCACCACCACCAGCAGGTGGTGCATCTTTTGCACCCACTGGAGGGGCCCTTGCAGCGTTGCGAGGAGTTCCCAAGTATCTGACGCTACGCGTACGAGGGACAGTACGTGGCCAGCACGTATCAGTTTTGGTTGACAGTGGGGCAACCCACAACTTCATCGATGCACAGATGGTTGAGCGGAGAGGTATTCAGACAGAGAGCTTCGATGGGTTTTCAGTATTGGTCCCAGGAGATCAGACCATGACGTGTGCTTGTTATGTTCCAGAGCTTTCAGTGACGATGGGCACCTACACATTGACTGACCACTTTTTTGTGGTCGATATTCCGGACACCAACATGATACTGGGTGTTCAGTGGCTTATTACTCTAGGGAAGGTCACGACGGATTGGAAGACCCTAGAGATGGAGTGGGATGATGAGAAGACAGGGAGGCATGAGAAGATACAGGGACAGCACACATATCCGCCTCAGACTATGTCGGCTCATCGGATGGAGGCAGTCTTCTGGAAGGGAGACATAGAGTGGGCAGTGGAGCTGCGTGCATCAGAGGCAGGGACTACAGGGCAGACGGTACATCCAGAGATCCAGTCCATCCTTGATCGGTATGCCATAGTGTTTGGAGAGATTCCACCAGGACAGCCACCGGATCGGGGGTTTGAGCACACTATTGAGCTTGAGCAGGGCATCCAGGTAGTGATTACTACCCCCTATAGGCATCCCAAGGCCTATCGGGATGAGATTGAGTGGGCCATTCAAAAGTTGTTGGCTCTTGGGCACATTCAGCCTAGCACGAGTCCTTTTGCTTCTTTCGTGGTGTTGGTGAAGAAGAAGGACGACACATTGAGGATGTGCATTGACTACAGGACCCTGAACAAGAAGACACTAAAGAACAGGTACCCATACCCAGGATCGATGAGTTGATGGATGAGTTGAGAGGAGCACAGTTCTTCTCAAAGATTGATTTGAGATCTGGGTACCATCAGATTCGCGTGAGGGAGCAGGACATTCCCAAGACCGCCTTCAGATGTCACTATGGGCACTTTGAGTTCTTGGTGATGCCCTTTGGGCTCACCAATGCCCCCGCCACATTTCAGTCCTGCATGAATCACATTTTCCGCAGTCAATTGAGGAAGTTTGTGTTGGTATTCTTGATGACATTCTTATTTACAGCAGGACTTGGGAGGAGCATCTCCAGCACATTCAGACGATATTGCATATCTTACAGGAGCAGCAATTCTATGCCAAACTCTCCAAGTGTGAGTTTGGGTTGACAGAGATGTTGTATCTGCGACACATCATAGGATTGGACGGGTAAGAGTCCACGGGGAGAAGATCAGGGCCATCAGAGAATGGTCGGAACCGAGAAATGTGATAGAACTTCGAGGATTCATTGGCATTTGTACTTACTACCGGAAGTTCGTCAAAGGTTTCTCACAGCTGGCTGCACCCCTAACAGATTTGACGAGGAGGGGGCTTTCAGTTGGTCAGATACAGCGTAGCGAGCCTTTGACAGGCTCAAGGAGGTTATGAGTAGCTGCCCAGTGCTTGCGTTGCTAGATTTTACGCAGTCTTTTGTTTTGGAGTGTGATGCGTTGGGAGAGGGGATCGGCGCAATGTTGATGCAGGGGGGTCACCCTATAGCCTTTGAGAGCTGGAAGCTCCTTCCGCACGAGAAGTTGCATTCTATATACGACAAGGAGATGTTGGCCATCATGCATGCATTGGCTAAGTACCGGCAATATCTGGTGGGTAACAGGTTCAGGGTGAGGACTGATCACTACAGCCTCAAGTTCTTTTTGAAGCAGAAGTAGCTACAGGAGAGGCAGCAGAAGTGGATCAGCAAGATCCAAGCATATGATTTTGACATTGAGTATGTCAAGGGTAAGAACAACGTGGTAGCAGATGCCCTTTCATGTAGACCAGCCATGTTGTCTCTTATGAGCTTGGATACAGACTGGAGGGCTCAACTCTTAGTAGAGTACTCCAAGGACAAGTTTGCATGTGAGGTTTTGGATGGGCAGGTGGCAGATGACAGGTACAGGATGGTCGATGAGATCATCTATTACAGGGACCGGATCTTCTTGACTGAGCGGTCTCAGCTTATGAAGAAGATACTCCAGGCATCACATGATTCACCTTTGGCAGGACATCAGGGGTTTACTAAAACCTACAGGGCCATTAGGGAGAGGTTCTCATAGAAGGGCCTCAAGGAGGACGTACTCCGGCACATCCGGGAGTGCGATGTTTGCCAAAGGAACAAGGGAGAGATGAGCCATCCCGCGGGATTATTGCAACCTCTTCCCATTTCGGAGGGAAAATGGGAGAGTATTTCGATGGACTTCATCACAGGGTTGCCCATGGTACAGGGCAAGGATTCCATCTTTGTCGTCGTTGACCGACTGACAAAGTACGCACACTTTTTTGCCATACCCGCACACTATACAGCAGCACAGGTGGCCGAGCTGTTCTTTAGAGAGATCTTCAGGCTACATGGTCTTCCTAAGACCGTAAGTGATAGGGACAACCATTTCATGGGCGGGTTTTGGCAGGAGCTTTTCCGGTTGGTGGGGACGGAGTTGACACCGAGTACCACTGATCACCAACAGACGGATGGGCAGACAGAGATAGATAACAAGTGGCTAGAGGGCTACTTGCGTAACTATGTCAGTGGGCAACAGTGAGCATGGTTGAGGTCGCTGCATCTAAGGGAGTACTGCTACAATACTTCACATCACATGTCCATTGGTATGTCACCATTCTATGCTTTATATGGGTATCATCCTTTATCTTTTGCTGACGTGATGTTTGGTGATAGCAAGGCTCCCAAAGCCAAGATATGGATCCAAGAGAGTCAGGATATTCTCTGAGCTCTCAAGGATAACATGGCTACAACACAGAACCAGCAGAAGCTGTATGCCAACAGGGGTTGGGTGGAGAGATAGTTTGAGGTAGGGGACATGGTCTACCTACGATTACAGCCATACCGACAGTCGTCACTAAAGCAGAAGGGGGCTGAGAAGCTTAAGCCCCGCTTTTATGGGTTGTACAGGGTGATACGCAGGGTTGGACAGGTTGCATATGAGTTGGAGCTACCCCAAGGCAGCAAGATTCATAACGTTTTCCATGTATCATGCCTGAAAAAGGCATTGGGGCAGCAGGTGACAGTGACAGATGAGCTACCACCCATGGATGACGAGGGGCATTTGGTATTGCAACCGGAGGCTATCATTGATACCAGGGAGAGGCAGCTGCGGAGCAGGACGGTCCGGGAATTCTTGGTGAGGTGGAAGAATTTGCCGGATGAGGATGCCACTTGGGAGAGTGAGAAGATCTTGCAGCATCCATCACTTCAATTGCTTGAGGACAAGCAACATTTTGCCAGGGGAGACTGTAATATTCCTAATTAGCCATGGCTAATTGGAATATTCGATTTTGCCCAATTTTTGCCTTCTATAGTTATTTATAAATAAAAAAGTGAGGACGGGGGACATAACTCACTTTAAGAATAAAAAGTCACTTCCTAGTAGCACAACGTTGTGACTTAAGGAGGAGCCAAGGGAGCCAAAGGGGGACGCAAAAATGGGGCCCACGCAGACACATGGAGGGACTGCGTAGGAGGGAAGAACACATGGCAAGAGGGGAATCACACAGGAGGAGGTGAGCCTAGGGATTGTGAGAGGCAAAGGCTATAAAATAGAGAGGAGCCCCCTCATTTTGGATCATTCAGTTATGTGCATTTTGAGCTAGTTGTTTCAACTTCTGAGCACGCTAGCTGTTTAGCTAGTCTGCAGCACTGTTTAGTGCATTGAGTGTCTCCGTTCGGAGATCTCACCCTTAGCCCCGGGGGACTTCGAGTCCCTGCTCCGGCAAAGGTATTTCCTTGGCATTTTAGCAGTAGTTTTATCAGCATTTTAGTGGTCGTTTCATCAGCGTTTTGGAGGACTGTGCAGCACTAAGAGAGGGACGAAGTTCTTTCTAGCAGTAGTGTTGGATTGGGGTTTCTGCAGGAGGATTTATGCTGGGTGATTGAGCAGGGGACCAGCCCTTGCCTACTGGAGGATTTTTAGCAAAGTTTCAGGCAGAGTTTCAAGCAGAGTTTAGAGGGGTTTCCTTCAGTGGCAGCGCAGAGCTTTGGGGAACTACGCAGAACCCCAAGGGGGTGATTTTCAGGGTTCGGCTATTCCAGGAGAGCTTTCTGGGTTTTTCTGGGTTTCTTGAGTAGAGCCCGACTCCAAAGTTTCAGTGTTTTCCGAGGAGGGGAGAAGCCCCAAATCATCATTTGTTTTCTAGCAGCAGCAACAGCATCCACGTAGAGAGGCCATTCTTTGTTATTCTAAGAGTATTTCTTCACTTTCCTTGTGCAAGTCGAAGTGCCATCTTTCTAATCACCTCACTTCACCCGTAGTTTCCGACTGATCCGGCAACAGAACTGTCTAACCCCGGCTATCTCTGCGCTGGCTCCGCATAGGCCCTACGTCAGCCTTACAGGCTTTGCGTCAGCTTTTGCGTTCTCTTCTGCCTCCTGGAACTTCTACGTCAACCTCTCCTGGCTATTCCAGTAGCTCCCCGATCGTTTATGGCTTTCTACCGTGAGGGCAGCCTCACTTCTGCATTGGCCTTTCTGGCTCTACATCGGGCCTACGTGGGCCCATATTGGCCTAGCACCAGTCCTTCTCGCTGATGTGTTGCCTCCACTAGTGGCTTTCTGCCTCTCTATCCAGTATTCTCGAACTATCCATGCTCCTCTGTTGCAAAATGATCACTCAATTCGTTCTCTTTGTGTGTGTTTCTAAATGAACCCCGAGCCTCCTTCTTATACTTTTCTCGTTGAGACTTCAACGGCCGAAATTAAGTCTCTAATCAATGGCTAAGATTAAAACTTGACTTGATCCGCTTTCTAGAACATTCTCATCCATATTTTGATTAATACCCGTTAATACTTTAATTTACCTAAGTTTAGGCTTAGGAACCCCATTAAAAATATTAATTATTTTAATAAAAAACAATCCGGATGGAATTTCACCAAACGATTTCTGGGTTCTTTAGAATTCATGTGCCTTAGCCTCTCCACCAATTTTCATGGCTAGAGCACATCCGATGCTACCAAAAGCTAACACTTAATACTATAAAACCCTTAGCTACTGCATCGATTTTCCCAAGTTGGGTTTTTCCAGGGACATTTGTCCAAAAATAACAGTGTCATTTTATGTGTGTGTGTTAGAATTTTCTCAGTTTCCTGCATTATTTTCTTCTGTAGTTTATTTGTGAAGGTTGCAATGTGATTTGTTTGATATTTGTCGAAGCAAATAAATTGTTAAAAATAATTAACAATTAGAAAAATTAATTCCAATTGTTGCAATAGGATTTCAATTTTGAAATTTTCACATGGTATCAAAGCGCCAGTGATCACCCAGGAAGCTCAAAAGTGAAGAAAAGAATTTCGCTGCTTAGAGGGAGTAGCAGGCCAAAATTCTTAGAGGCAACGCAGTGCTCAGACAAGCAGGCCGAATTGTTGGTGCAGGAATTCGATTTTCATTTGTAGGGTTGCAGAAAAGTCAAGTTGCCCAAGTTAGTGATTCCAGCAGTTAGAGGGAGCAGCAACAACTCAAATTTTCGCTGAGCAGATTCCTTGGTTGGACGCAAAGGGCAACATCGAGTGGAAGAGAAAAACACACATAGCAGAGGGAAAATTTCTCTCAGGGAACTTCAAGTCTCAGAAGTTTGATTTTTCCAGGCAAATTGGTAGTAGCAGCTTATTTCCTCACTCCAGAAGGGAGTGTGTATAGCAGAGTAGTAGCCAACCAAAGGGAAAGAAGGAGTCTTCAATAAATTCAGAGATGGCCACAGCAGGGCTTAGAGATCAAGATAGGTGAATGGTGCTTCCAACTATGTCATCTGGAAGGTTAGGATGTCTTTCCTTCTAGATGAATATGGTTTGAAATCCTACATAGATAATGTGGTGGCAGTTCCTCGGGATGGAGATCAGCTCAAGGAATACATGAAAGAGATGGCAAGGGCGAAGAGGATGATTTTGGATGGAGTTTGAGATCACATAGTCTCGCATATTTCTGGCAAGAATACTGCCAGAGAGATGTGGGTAGCTCTCTCCACGCTATACTAGGGTACTTCCGAGTAATGGAAGATATTCCTGGGAGAAAATTTGAGATGCATTAGGATGCAGAAAGAGGAAGGCATAGATCCCTTTCTCATCAAGATTCAGGAAGTCTTTGCGACTGTTGGGGCAGCACCTCAACCTTTAGAGCTAGTACAGTTGGCACTAAACAGTGTCTCAGAGGATTGGCAAGTCTTCGTCCAAAGTATATTGGGCAGAGACACGCTACTAGGATGAGACAGATTGTGGGCTGACTTGCAACAAGAGGAGTTGAGGCGAGCTCTGCTAAAGAGCTCCACCAGTGGCAACAGTAGTAGCGGATCAAAGGGGGTGAAGGAGGAAGAGAATGTGGCCCTCGCATCAAAGGGTCCCAGTCAAGGGCAAGGGGAGCAGAAGAAGAAGAAGAAGGACCTATCTAAGGTCAAGTGCTTAAAGTGTGGCGAGTTTGGCCACTACAGTACCCAGTTTCCTCTTAAGAAGAAGGACAAGCAAGACCAGGCGACAGCACATGCTAAGATAGATAGGTTATCCTCCAGGTTGGAGGAAGACTTCGCAATTATGGTAGCCATACCTCCAGGTGTGAGTTGGGGTGACTTGGAGTTGTAGCCCCAGAGAGCTACAGAGATTGGGCAAGGTCCTTGAGGAGTCCACCGCATGGATCATTACCTGGCTACGGGAGGCCACAGTATTCAGTAGTAGGATGGATCAATGGCAGTTGATGCAATCAGTACCAGAGTGACAGTTGCAGACTAGTAGCAATCAGATGTTGAGGAACGCAATGCAATGTTAACAACAGAGCAAGTAACTCAGTGCAAAGTTGGCAACAGCGCAGAGTCTTCAGTGACAGTGCAGAAGCTAGTAGGGCAGTGAGAGACTCAGGAGACAAATGCATCATACTGAACACAGATGATTTAGTATTTTGGATGCTTCTCAGTAGCAATAGTTGCAGTTGTCGCAACAACAGATGAGAGGTAGTTGCAGTGTAGATGCAGAGTTGGCAATCGTATGGCAGTGTCAGTAGCAACACAGATGCAGCATCAGAGTTACGAAGTGGTTGGTAAGCAATATGGCCAGACATCAGCAGCATGACAGGAGGTGATACAGAGACAGGATGTTGTGGCAGGATGTGCAGCACTAGAGAGAACACAGTCCTCTCTAAGAGGGAGTGTTAATTTTTGTAGCATCGGATGTGTTCTAGCCATGAAATTTGGTGGAGAGGCTGGGATGCAAGAGATCTCCAAAACCCAAAAATAATTTTTGGAAATTCCACCTCAAGATGACTTAATTAGATTATTAACCTTTTCTTTTAATGTTTCCTAAGTCTAAACTTAGGAAAACTAGTTAATTAATCAGAATTAATTAAGTCAAGGTGAGAATAGTCAAGAAACTCACACGGATCGGTCCAGAAATGATCTGAGCCATCGATTAAGATTTAATCTTTGTCGTTGGAGTCCCAACAAGAAGGTATAAGAAAGGATCGATGTGGTGATGGAGAATACACTTGAGCAATTCGATTTCCTTGGTAGATCGATTTCCAGAGAGCAGCAGCAATTGCCGGAGAGCCAGAGATCGAAGCATAGATAGTGATTCGGAGTAAGTTTTCCAGATCCATAGAGGCAATAGCAAGGAGGCCGAGTTATTCCCAGTGAGGCAGCGCAGAGGAATGTGCAGTTACTTCAGAAAAGGAATTTGATTTGGCTGGAGGAAAAATCGATTCAACTTCCAGAGGCTGGTAAAGTCTTCCAGAGAGTCAGAGAACAGTTTCCTTAGCAGAGACAGGCAGAACAACTTCATCAGAAGCAGTTTCAGGTTTAGAGTCCAAGGGCCTGCATAAGCATTGTGTAGGGGTTGACGTAGAGGGTCCACGAGGACAAGTTTTCTAAAGCAAAGTTGTGTCGGGGTTGCTTCTGGAAGAAGAGTATTCCCTTACATAATTTTGGCGAGATTTTCTTGTTTTTTGGATTGCCAATTGGGCATCCATAGATTGTACTCAGATTTCACTATTGCTTAATAATATAAAACCCTCAACTACTGCACCGGTTTTCCCAAGTTGGGTTTTTCGGGGGACATTTGTGGAAAAATAACAGTGTTATTTTTATGTGCGCTAGAATTTTCTCAGTTTCCAGTGCTATTTTCTTCTGCAGTTTATTTTTGAAGGTTGCAGTGTGATTTGTTTGATATTTGTCGTAGCAGATAAATTGTTAAAAATAATTAACAATTAGAAAAATAAATTCCAGTTGCTTCAATAGGATTTTAGTTTTGAAATTTTCACAGTGACAAATCTTGACACTTCAAAGATGTATGATGCCCTAGTTGGATTATACACCATCAACAACATTGGTCAAGCAATGAGTTTGAAGAATGAGCTTCATGATGTTAAAATGTCAAGAAATGATATTGTGGCCTCATATTTCATGAGGATCTCTCAACTAAGAGATCAACTTCAAGCAATTGATGAAATCATTTCTGATAAAGAACTTGTGACTACAACAATTAATGGTTTGCCTAACTCATGGGATTCATTTGCATCTAGTATATGTGGTAGGAAGGAGATTCCAAGTTTTGAAGAACTATGGATCTCATGTACTCAAGAAGAATCTAGACTCATATCAAAGGGAAGGATTCAAAGATATGAAGAAGGTGACTCTCAAGCATTTGCAGCATGTTCCAAGAAGGTTGGAGGAAGAAAGAAGTTTGGGAGAAGAAATGAACATAGAAGACCTGCTCCTTGAGGGAAGAATAATATGTCAAAGGTTCAATGTTATCATTGTCACAAATTTGGTCATTGTAGAAGCCATTGTCCTGAAAGATCAAACGATAGAAAGAGAAAGTGAAAGTAGCATGCTACCACAGCAGAGATTGATGAACATCCAAAGAAACCCAAGAATGAAGATTTAGGTGACAAATATGTTTTCTATTTCTCTGATCTTACAAGTTTTGTTGTAGATAGCGATGACTTGTGGTTGGTAGATAGTGGTGCCTCAAGACACATGACAGGAGATCATGACAATCTCACAGATCTGATGGAAAAGAAATTATCTCAAAAGGTAGAGCTTGGAGATAACAATAGTTATGCAGTCAAAGGCGTTGGAAAAACATCCATTAAGCTGAAATCAGGCGAAAACGTTCACTTAGCAACATATTATATGTATTGGGTTTGAAAAAAGAATCTGGCTTTTATTTCATGTTTGGAAGGTAAAGGAGATAGAGTAGTATTTATTGATGGTAAAGTCCTTGTATGGCCCAAGGGTTCAAGTATAGACTCTACTAGAGTTATTGGAGTTTGTGAAGGAAGGTTGTACAGACTCTTGAAACAACTAGCTAGGGCATTAGTGCATAATGATATTGTTACGACTCAAACCTACAGGGTACCTAAAGGGGTTCTTAAGAGGGCAACTGCAATCTTCAGGGCAACAGTGGAGGCTTAGCCCACTGTCACCACGGTTAAGTCTCCCTTCGCTTTACAGACTTTCACTGATGGGAGGAGTCTCGGTAGTGTAGGGATCACTTGTAAAGTATATGTCAATGAATAGGTGGAACGTGACTCTAGAAATCCTTTCCCAAGGATGGAGTGAAGAATGGAATTTGCTTGATCTTTAAACAAGGGACTTGGTCTTCCAAGGGTAAGGGGTGAGGATTGGAGGGTTGCGGGAGAAGGAATAGACTCATGAACAAAATTCTCAATCCCTATAATCCTTGGGAAACTTGGATTCCCAAATGGTCCTTGACAAATAATCTTTCTTGAGAAGTGGGACAACACGGGGCCAGTACATTCATCCCTCAACCCCTTTAAATAGATAGTTGTGATAGTCTTCTCATGTAGATGTGCCCCTCGGGATTTAGGGAAATTATAAAAGAAACGTTCAAGATATTCTTCTAAGTTATCATCTTCTAATTGTTGCATCCTAAGAATATTGTTCACATCCCTACTTTTGCAGAAGTCTTGGTATTTCTTGAGAAAGATGGTGGACCCAGCCCAAGTTCGGGGATGGAATGCAGCAACCAATGATGTTCCTATCCTAGGCAAGGTGAACGAAAAGGACCAAACAAGAATATTTACTTCAAAAGGTTGAATTGATCCTATTGAGGTCTAACCTTGGCGATGCCTAGGCAAAATTCGATCCTAGAGCTAGGGCTTGGGGTTCCTGGAGATTCCACCGTTAGAATTGCCTCAAATTTGGAGAGGGAGGGGACCCACCAGTGCAGTAGACTGTAGGAGATCCAAGTTTTTCCTTGGGTCAATTCTTGAGAAATTGATGCCCTAAGTGACCTTTGAGGGCTAGTCCTGGGAAAAAGTGATAAAAGGTGAAAAAGGTGAAGGGGTTGACCACTTTTTTAGGGATCAGTGCCTAATTCACTTGGGGATATGGAGTCAAGGATGATGATGAATAAGAACTTGGCTTCTTGATCAAGGAGGCCCAGAAAGTCGGCTTCATCCAATGTTGAGAGAAAGAAAGAAAAGTGACCTTCAACCATTTATACTTCAAAGCAAATGATGCAGGCCTATCAAGACAAATAATCTCTAGGACATTTCATTCATATAACATTGACCCATACATTAAATTATCTAAAACATGCTCAATTCCACATTTCAATCATGCAGCAACTAGCCCTAATTTTAGCAGTATGCAGCAACAAGATTAATAACATCAAAATTTACTTGTAACGTTATAGAGTATATCCAACCAAAATTTCATTTACAAGATAAAGCTCCAAGACAAGACAAATCCCCAAATCCATATGTCAAAATTCATCCATCTCCAAAAAATATCCTCCAAGGAAAAATGTGAAGTTCTCTATATTAGAGAGGTCCCAAGTCCAGTGATGATCCAAATGAATGTATCTAACATCAATATATAGCCTCCTAAGGAGTTCGAATTAGCCTATGGACCTACATTAGCCCCTAATGATAAAATAATGTGCAAATAAAACCCCTATTAGTGACAAGCCCACCAAACTAGCTCACAAGTGTAAAAATAAGCCTCACAAGGGGCCAAATAATAATATGTACATATGTCATGGGGCCCTCCAAAGGCCTAATAATGTCCTGAAGTGCCATATTAAGGAATAAATTGCTCGGAATATGATGGACAAGGGGGTGGCCCCTTGTTCTTCATGTAGTAGACTTGTGGTGCTCCCAGTGGATCTGAGGTCACATAAATGACCGCATGGGTCTCCATATGAATCGGAAATGCATGTAGATCCTCTACAAGGGTCCAAGTAGTGGAATAAATGTTGCCATGACATCGTACAAGACCTAAGACACCTGCCAAGAGTGTGGGGCTCCTGTGGGGACCTGTTAGGCATAATGTACCAAGCATATCACCATCATCCCAAAAGTGGATCACTAGTAGTCTCTGAGCATCGATGAAGATCCGTGGAGTGATGTCTACTGCTGTGGACACCAATGGCTCTCTATGCGCACCCTATATGCGCCGATGTAGACCTCTGGGGGTTAGGATCCTGTATAGGCAGACCAAACCCAAACGGAACCCGCCTGTAATCCTGCATAAGATCCAATGCGTCCCCTAGGCTTCCAGTACAACTAGTCATTAAAATAATCAGGTAAAAGAGTTTACAAATCATGGATAACAAAGTGGGCACTTCATAATGGCATGCCCTTCCGTAGTGGGCTTTGCCATGTTCCAAAGGGGTTTACCAAGTACCTTATTAGGTGGTTTCCGCCCTTAAAGGGGATAGTATGTCCAAGGTACATCCCTCTAATGGGGGTGGCAAGAGATAAATAAGTGGAATGGAGTAGGGAATGAGAGGGGCAATCTTGGGCCAGATATTGGGGCATAGGGGTAGCTAGATAAGGGGAAGCCCACACCTGGGTATGTAATGTGTAGGAGGGAGCAAATGTGGTAAATGAGGTGCCCCGGCCTTGATTTTTACACCTTTCTTTATATGCTTTTTGCCTTTTATGAATTTTTTTTAATTAACTGCTTGGGGCTCAAATGACAAGAGGATGATGTGTAACATATAGCAGTGATTATCCCCTTTTAGGTAGGGCGGTTCATTGCCCTCCAAGGGTTGGGACAATCATGGGTTCTTAAATGATAAAGGAGGCTCATCTAGGGCCTATGGAGCAAGGGTGATGATCATGGATTGGGGAGCTCATGTATTGGCTTTTGCCCACGTGCTAATTATTTTTGTCCCGACCATCGTTTGCATTTTGTGGTACAATTTCTTGTTAAATGTGGCCAAGTATGTTTTTTTTTCTTTTTCTTTTAGTTGTTTCAACCTCCGGGGTATCATTCCGGGCCTAACCCAAGGTGGGGGCAAGGGGATAGGGAGGTTGGCCCTATGTGGACCCAGAATGGAAATGTGGACCCAAGTGGGAGAAATGATGAATGGGGTATAGTGAGTGGAAAGGGAGTAATATATGCGAATAAAGGAGCAGGACCACGCACCCAAAGTCAGGGTTTCCCAAATAGTACCACCCTAGAACCAAATGGTCAGTGAAGGAGATCCCATGTGACTAAGATCCAATGGTAACATCCAAAAGAGATCAAGGGGACAAGAGCACAAACTAAGCCCACCCTTTCCGCAAATTCCCCTCATCAATCCATACCCAGAAGTATCCATGATAAGGAAACCCAATACTCAATTACCAAATGACAAGGCATACCTTTAGATTTGGGAGGCCCACCTTCAAACATAGGATCAATACAGGTGGGTGACAGACCACATGGTTGGCTCAAGTGGCAGAGAAATGGCACAACAAGCTAGTAGGAGGCTGCAAGGTGTTGCTAGCTGCTGGTTGAAGTTCATCATGGAGAAAAATTTCTCTTGGGGATATCACCCACGAAGTGGTGGGTAACATATACCAATCCATGTGAACTATGGCATAGAAGATATGGTCATCTTCACTATAGAGCTTTGCCAACTTTAAATCAGATGGTTTCAAGTGTTCCAGGATTGCAATTAGAGCATGAAAGAGTATGTGAAGGCTATGCACTTGGGAAGAATGTCAAGAAGTCTTTTCCAAGCAATGAAAGTAGGTTCAAGGAAATTTTGGATCTAGTTCATTCTGATGTATGTGGTCCAATGCCAATGAAATCTCTTGGAGGCTCTCTATACTATGTAACTTTTATTGATGACTTCTCTCGCAAGACATGGATTTACTTCATGAAGACCAAGGATGAAGTCTTCAACAAGTTCCAAGAATTTAAGGCTGAAGTAGAAAACTTGACAGGAAAGAAAATCAAAATTCTGAGATCAGATAATGGAGGAGAATACACTTCCAAGGAACTCGTTGCCTTTTGTAAAGAAGTTGGAATTAAGAGGGAGTTGATAGTCCCTTACAATCCACAACAAAATGGAGTTGTTGAAAGAAAGAACCGATCCATTGAAGAATCTGTTAAGGCAATGATGCATGATCAAGACTTGCCCATGTTCTTATGGAGTGAAGCATCCATGACAACAATCTATATTCAAAATAGAAGTCCTCATCAAATCTTGGAAGACAAGACTCCTAAAGAAGCATTCACCGGAAAGAAACCAAAGGTTGGACATTTGAGAATCTTTGGTTGTCCAGTTTACATACATGTACCCAAAGATAAAAGGAAGAAACTAAAGCCTTCAGGAATGAAAGGAATATTTGTTGGATATAGTGAGTCATCAAAGGCCTATAGAATTTATGTTCCTGGACAGCGACAAGTTGAAGTCAGCAGGGATGTTACCTTTGATGAGAATGTTGCCTATTGGAAGTCCAAAGAAGTTCCCATGGACTCTGATGATGAAGAAGAATGTGAAGCTCCCAAGTAAGAAGGCTCAGGTCCATCCAATCCTTCAAAACATCTCGTAGATCATCAAGAAGAGTCAGAAGGGCCTAGTGAGCCAATGGATCCAATTGTCATTCCAAAAATCAAGAAGAGGCCAGCTTGGCTTAGATCTACTTTGCATGAAGCAGAAGGACATGCAACTCCACGTTGAACCTTCAAGGAAAACAAGAGACCAAAGAGGTATTATGGATATGTTGCATTGATGACTAATCTCATTGATTTAGAACCCTCCAACTATGAAGAGGCAGTTAGCCAACAAGTTTGGAAGGATGCGATGATGGAAGAATACCAATTTATTATGAAGAATGATGTATGGGAAATTGTGCCTAGACCTGAAGGGAAGTCAATGGTGACCTCCAAATGGATATACAAGATTAAGCATGCAGTGGATGGCAGTATTGACAAGTACAAGCAAGATTTGTGATTAGAGGGAGAGGATTACGATGAGACTTTGCTCCAGTTTCCAGGTACACTACTATTAGATCTATTATTTCTATTGCTTCTTCTATGGGTTGGAATTTACATCAGATGGATGTAAAGATTGTTTTTCTCAATGGTGTGATTGAGGAAGAAGTGTACATAGAACAACCTCAAGGTTTTGAGGTTCATGGGAAAGAGTCTCACGTTTGCAAATTGAAGAAAGCCTTGTATGGACTTAAGTAGGCACCCAGAGCCTGGTATTCTCAAATTGATGGCTACCTGACAAGACTTGGTTTCTCCAAAAGTGATGCTGATCCAAATCTATATATCAAGGTTGAAAAGAATGAACCTGTGATTTTATTATTGTATGTTGATGACTTATTTCTAACAAGTGTAGAGCATCTCATTATTCAGTGTAAGAGGGAGTTGGCCTCTGAATTCGATATGAAGGATCTTGGCTTGATGCACTATTATTTGGGACTAGAAATTTGGAAGAATCCTAGTGAAATCTTCCTTGGTCAAGGAAAGTATATTATCAAGATCCTTCAGAAGTTTGGAATGATAGACTATAAATCAATGACAACTCCCATGGTGACTAATCTGAGGAAGTTGAGAGACTTTGAGTTAGATTTGGTAGATCCATCCATGTATTGAAATTTGATTGGCTCCTTGATGTATTTGGTTAATACTAGGCCGGACATTTGCTTTGCAATGAACACTCTGAGCCAGTTCCAGGTGGAACCAAGACATGATCATTGGATTGCAGCAAAGCATGTATTGAGATATTTACATGGTACAGTTGATTATGGTTTGAGATATGTCTCAAATGGTGATATACAGTTGCAGGGATATACAGATTCAGATTGGGCAAGGAGTGTGAAAGACAAAAAGAGTACATCAGGAAATTGCTTCAGTTTGGGCTCTGCTATGAATTCTTGGATGAGCATGACGCAAAAACCTCTTGCACTCAGCACTGTCGAGGCTAAGTAGATTGTAGTCAATTTAGCAAGTTGTGAAGCAGTTTGGCTTCAAAAGTTACTTGTAGGACTATTTGATCAGGTGATAGAATTGACCGTGATATATTATGATAATCAAAGTTGTGTGAAGCTTGCAAAGAATCCATTTTTCCATGACAGGTCGAAGCACATCAATATCAAGTACCACTTCATTCCTGACATGGTGCAAAAAGGAGCAGTGAAGCTCTAGCACATCTCTACTGATGTGCAGATAGTTTATATTCATACAAAGCCTTTGTCTAGAGCGAAGATTGTATACTTCAAGGACAAGCTTGGACTTGTTGAGAATACCCCCCTCAATGAGAGGGATTGCTAATGCAATAGCATCAGGGACAGACATTCTCCCTGTGTCAAGAATGACTGGAATTAGGGAGAATGGTCCAGTAGAGAACAGTGATTCTTCCCTATGTCAAGTATGTTGATCAGAATTAGGAAGAATGGCCCTAGAGGCCCATGATCACTCAGTGAAGTGGGTTCCTTTCAGCATCAGGCCCGAAATTACTCAGGTAGAGTGTAGCCTTTGGAGATTCACCATGTGTCAAAGATATTCACTAGAATGATGGTGAACCAAGACTAGTCTATATACCATGTGTCAAATGGACCAGAATTATGGTGACTAGTTGATGGTAATGTTGTACCATGTGTCACAGTACCGGCTAGCATTATGGTAAGGATATACCATAGGTCAGAGGTACCGACCGAAATTATGGCAAATTGTTGATGTTGTTGATTTACCATGTGTCAAAATTATTGACCATGATTATGGTAATTGGATGATGAATTGTTATAACCTTTTCTTAGAGAAATTTGTCAACAAGAGAACAATTGGATAGTCATTATGAATACCTCCTAGCTAAGAGGGAGTGTTGAATTTTGTAGCTATGGTCAGTTTTCATAATTAATTTTTTAGCCCTTGAAATATATAATGAAAATGCAAAACATGTTCTTCATGTCATTTTATTATTAGCCCTTGAAATTATTAATATGAGACATGTTCTTCATGTAGGTATCAAAAGAGAATTTTGAATTTTGAATTTCGAATTTTTGGCTCCAAGCTTGTCAAGTCGACCCTCCTTCAAGTCAAATCGACCCTAGTGAAGAGACACCCATTCATGCCAACCACACTATATATAAGGCACTTGACCTCCTCCATAAGACACCATTCGACCTCACAAAATAGAAGATACATTTTGGGCATCCAAGAGAAGGAAGAAGAAAGATAAGGATGAAATCATCTCAAGCATTTTTCTCTCCCTTTGACTTCACACTTGCAAGTTTTTAGGCATATTTTGGGCAACAAGTCAAACTTTTGGGCTGCAGTTTCTGGGCAACATGGCCGAAATTCTGGGCTGCATATTCTGGCCAGAAGGGTCGAGTTTCCAAGCAATATCTAGGAGCCCAAAATTCGGCCTAGGCAGATCAAACAAGGCTGAGTTTGTTGGACTTGACAAGAGGATTGTTTGACCAGGTTTGACCACAGCATTGTTGGTCAGTTTGACCATCATCATTGATTCGCAGAATTAGGTGTATCTCTTGTTGAACTGAAGAATTTCTCTAAGGAAAAGGTTGTTGGTGTTGAAGAATAATGTAGCTATGGTCGGCATTTTTCATTGCAATAATATCAAGAAGAATTTAATTTTTAATCTCCTACAAGTTGGCTCAAATAGCCCTACAAGTCGGCTTCAAGAAGGACATCATGTCGGCCTACTAGGGCTAATTTGCCCTCACATGGTGCCTATATATATGAGCTCATCGACTCTCATTTCGTCCACCATCATCAACTCAATTTGGTCTACAATCTCTGAGTGTGTTTACACATGTGAAGGGCAGATAAGGGTTTCATTACAACTGCTTTGACTCGTTTGTTGACTACTCGTCTTGGGATACTTCTTTTGAGGCCAAATTCTACAAAAGAACCTGATTGGAAGCTTGCTCCTTTGATGTGACATTCTTCTGAAATTGACCAAGGGTTTTGGGCAGAATTTTTGGACAGTTCGTTGGCATCTTCTGTGGTGACTACAGTGAGAATTTCGACCATCTATAACAGTAGCTACAAACCTCAGTTTCGGTCTTTCTATGCAGATATTATTTATTAGACATAAGCGGTTTCTCTCTCTTATGAGCAGACATTGATTGATGACTAATTTGGATTTGTTGGAACATTTTGGTGACAGAATCTCTCTCTCCTAAGGAAAGAATTTTGGGTTTTCCCCTTGTGGGTTTTGCCTTGGCTGTGAGCCTAATCTTGGTGTCTCTTGTCTGTTGCTTATTGTCTATTAATTGTCTACTGCAATGAAATAGGAATCGCTGAGTATGCCAATTACTCGTGATTCATACTCTGCTCGTTCACCAAAAGAGGCAACTCGAAGCTCTACGAGTCAAACTCGTGTTGACCAAGTTTGACTCGTGGTCAACGCGAGTTTGACTCACAGAGTGCCCGAGTTAGCCGACTTTGCCGCGTTTGCCAAGTGTGCGTTAAAAATCTCCAGGTGCGATTTTGATTTAGTTTTAAAGTTTTAACTTTTAGGTTAGTTTGTCTGTCCGCTGACAAACTAAGGCTAAGGCAAATGGCTCTCATATCCTCTGATTCAATTCATACCTCGATACGAGAAGCAGCTGCTACAGCGGTACCTTTTCGGATATCTTGGAACGTTTGAAATCACCCATAGGAAAACAATAAGTTCTTTGCTTCGCTTCTGGCTTTGGATTAAGCACAGGATAGTTTAAATCACTCACAGAGAGAAAAACTAATGAAAATATTTCTTCAATCTATTTACTATTGTAATTTAAAACTGGTATGAACTAAAAATTTAAGATTAAAGTTTAAAAACATTATTTAATTTTATTACTGTTTAATAGGTAAAAATATAATATTAAGTTTATATTGAATTTTACAGTTTTATTTAATAGTGGTTCAAGGATATTGGGTTGTAGTTATATTTATTGAAAATCTGAGCAGATCAATCTGTAGGAATCACAATTTTGGCTGGCTAAATTAGTAATCCTAATGAGATAAAAAAGAATTGACATTATAACTTCTTGTCAACAAAATCATAAAAAATCTACTAATTAAACTAACCCTTAAGATCATAAAAAATCAACTAATTAAATTAAACTAACCCTTAAAATCATAAAAAATCAACTAATTAAACTAACCCTTAGGCTTTAAACATAATATTACATTATATTAAATTTTAAAGTTATTAAAATAAAAAGACATCAGTTCCCTTTGCATTGTCCCCGAAGTCCATATAGATTTCATTGTCCGCATTGTCCCCAACGTCCACATAAATTCTCCTTTCTTCTTCTTTCGATATTCATTTACAATTCTCATTTATTTCCTAAGGTAGCCTGTAGCTAGATAATTTTCTCTTATTCTTCTGAAGTAAGTTCGTCCCTATTGATGTTTGGTCTGAGGCAATTCAGCGAACGCATACCACAACTTTTTCTACCACGTGTTAATATAAATTTTTTACTCTGTAGTCACTGGTTAGGAGTCAGGACTCAGTGCTTTGGATCATGTTTGGACTCATAACATATATGAGATACTTATTCATTCATGATATGTTGGACATCTATTGATAATAGATATTATGCATTGTTTGAACATGGCTTTACTGAATATCAATGAAAATTGTTTTTTTTAATTCAATATATGTGTATATTTTGATTTATTGAATTCCCTGATTTTTTCCCGATTTTTTCCCGAGCCGATTAAATCTCTTCGCTCTTTTGCCTCGCCAATTTATTGCAGATTCCGAGTCTGGTAGCATTGGTCTATTGTATGTTTATTTCTCGCTGAGCTCTGGAGCGTTGCCATGAAACCCTAGCTGCACCTCGGCGCCCTTGCTGCTCTGTGGCCCGTGGCTTTGGGCCCTCTGCCCTCCTTTTCTGCGATCTTTTTTGCGTTCCTGTTGTTTAGAGCGCTCCTCTACTGTTGGGAGGGACGAATAAGCCAGGCTCGCCCTTATGGAGGTTCCGAGCTCGCCCCAAGCAGGCCCGCCTTCATCCGCCAAAGCCTTCTCTCGGCTCTTGGCCGGCTTGCCGTAGAAGAAAAAGAGCGAAGCAGCCAAGTTTGTCAAGACGCTGGAAGACATTCTTGAAATCTCCTTGCCGCCAAAGACCCCCAAGTCGCCCTCTCCTTGGCTGAGCGAGCTCTCGTTGGCTAGTTCACCGGTGTATGGCCCTCTCCTAAGACCACTGAGACCTAGGTTAACAAGAACTGGGCTCCCCTGATCAAGAGCAGCGTCACTTCTTACTTCTTAGGACGAGGGTTTTTCCTCTTCGAATTCACCTCAAAGGAGGCCAAGGACCTGATCTTTCAAAATGGCCCCTATTTCATGGGCCCCCAAGGCATGTACCTCAACAGATGGACGCCAGATTTCAACCCTGCAGTCGATGTTCCCACGGCTGTCCTTGTATGGGTCAGACTCCCTAATCTCCCAGTTCATTGTTGGAATTGGGACTCGCTGAAACACATCGAAAACGCCCTTAGGAAATTCATATATAGGGCAAACAGCAAAGATCAATATGATTGTGCTCGTATCTGCATAGAAGTAGACCCAGAGGTGGGTCTCCGGAAGCCATCAAAATCAAAGTAGGAAACTGGACTCATTTGCAGAAGCTGGATTACGAGCAGCTGCCTTTCAAATGCCGAAAATGTCATGTCTACGGCCACTTCGACAGAAGATGCCCAACCAATGTGGAACCAGACAAGGGTAAAGAAAAGGTTGGAACTAGGTCAAGCGCGCCAGGAAAACCCTAAAGCAGGTTGGTCCAAACAAAAAAGGTCCTCATTCCCTTCCTCAGCAAACCCCTCCCAGAGTGGATCAAGAAAATAAATTCACTCCTCTAAGCTCGCAAGTAGAGGAAACTCAGGAACCAGAAAATCAAAATTCAACCCCACCCTCTAAAGGTACCCCCAAAGGTTCTCGAAATGGAGTCGAGCAAGCTGGAAGTGGTGTTCCAACAATAGATATGGCATTGGCTGAGAGCACCAAACGAAACACTGTCGAAGTAGAGGAAGATGAGCATGAATCGGATTGCTCGGAGGAAGAAGTGGAAATAGGAGAATCCCAAGCTTCAATAAGGAGATCCACAAGAGGCCGTAAATCAGATCGGGGAAAAAGAGAGCAGGAAACTTTCAAGGATAAGCTCCAAGGTAGCCAGCCAACCCTTGAGAAGTTACTAGCATCAAAAGCAAAGACGACGAGAAACCAGCCCCAAGGCTCCAAAGGAGCCAACCAGAAATACAAATGATGAAGATAGTCTCCTGGAACTGTAGAGGTATGGGGAGCATAATCAAAGAAGAAGCCATCAAAAGTTTAATAAGAACAGAAGCTCTTGACATACTTCTCATCCAGGAGACCAAACTGGAAGACTCTGTCTTCCTTCAAGCAAGTAAGAAACTCTGGAACAAATGTGAGGCGAAAGCAATCTCAGCCCGAGGGGCTTCCAGTGGGTTGGGCACTCTTTGGAACGCTAGCAAATTCTCAGTGATTTCTGAGACCCTCAATACTCACTGGCTGCTTTTAAAATTGCAGCACTTAGATTCAAAAGAGATCATCAGTCTCTTCAACGTGTACATCCCCGTGAACGCTGTAGAAAAAAAGGCCCGCTGGGACTCCATAAGAACCCAAGCAGATCTCGTTAACCTCAAGAATATCATCATAGCAGGAGATCTTAACCTCACTCTCTTATCAGCAGACAAGAGAGGAGGCAGCATTGTTCGAGATCCGGCAAGGGAATGGGAAGAGGACCTTATGCAGGATTGGGACCTACTGGACATCAAGCCAATCTCTGGTAAGTACACTTGGACTAATAAAAGAATTGACCCTGACCACATTACTGCCAGATTGGATAGATTCTTACTTCAAAGCTCTTTTCTTCTGCTTGGATTAGAGGCTAGTGTTCATATCCTTCCATGCAGCACTTCAAATCACAAACACATCAAGCTGGAACTGGTGTTTCAGCTTGACCTAGGTCCAATTCCCTTCAGATTTAGCCCGCTCTGGGCTAAGGAATCGGACTTCATGCAATTAGTTAAGGGCATCTGGATACAACCGGTCAAAGGCTCCCCTTTTTTGTCTGGGAGGAGAAGCTCAGAAGAGTGAAAAGGGCTTTAAAAAGTTGGGCCAAAACTCAGCCCAATCCAGCAAATGAAAGAAAAAATCTCCAACGCATTCTGGAAAATCATCACCTCCAAGCTGAAGAAACAGCTGACATAACTAAAGAGATTCTAGACAAAGAAGCCCAGCTCCAGCAAAACTACGACAAGACTTGTCTAGCAGAAGAAGAGTACTGGAGACTTAAGTCACGCAGCCTTTGGCTTAAAGCAGGGGACAGGAACTCTTCTTCCATAAACAAGCTTAGGCAAGGAAATGTACCAATTCCATTTCCAAAATCAAAGATGGCACTATCACTCACAAAGACAATGCAAGCATCAAAAATGTTGCCTCCCTTCACTTTAAAAGCCTGTACAGTGAAGATATAAATCTGGACCAAATCTCTGATATGATTGACATGGTTCCCTCCTTGATTACTATTGAAATGAACCACCTTCTTGAATCTAAAGTCACTAAGAATGAAGTCAAGGATGCCCTCTTCGCCATGGACCCAAACAAAGCCCCTGGGCCGGATGGATTCACAGCCAGATTCCTCCAATCTTGCTAGCCAATTGTGGAAAAAGATCTATACAAAATGGTTATTAAGTCCCAAGCTTGCCAGAAAATCGAAGGTAGCACGAACTCTGCGTTTCTTGCTCTCATCCCCAAAGAGAAAGGAGCCAACACCTTCAACAAGTTTCGACCGATTTTGCTATGTAATATTGGTTACAAACTGATTACTAAAGTCATCGCTAATAGACTTAAGCTCATCCTCCCCAAAGTCATTACGGAAAGCCAAGGAGGATTCATTCAAGGGAGACAATTAGTGGACAATTTCATGCTGGTCCAAGAGGCAATCCACTCAAGTCTAAGTCGCAAAGAAAAAGGTATGGTTGTCAAGCTCAATCTAGCAAATGCTTTTGATAGAGTCAAGCATAGTTTTCTGCTGAAAGTCTTACACAAATTTGGATTTGGGGAGAAATTTATAAATTGGATTCGGGCCTGCATTTCGGAGCCTTGGATTGCTCCATTAGTAAACGACAGAGTTGCTGACTTTTTCAAAGCCACGAGAGGGCTCAGGCAGGGGTGCCCTCTCTCACCCCTTTTATTTGTTCTTCAAGCCTCTGTCCTCAGCTTCTATTTAGACAAAAAAATGATGGACCAGGAAATTGTTGGGCTTTGCATAGCAAGAGGTGTTAAAAACATTAATCATGCCCTCTTTGAGGATGACACCTTGTTATTGGGAGTTGCTTCTGTGCTTATAGCCTCCAGATTTAAAGGAGTCCTGGGCGAGTTTTGTATGATTTCGAGAAGCAGTCTAAACAATGGCAAATGCCATACCTATTGCTGGAACACCACTTCTAGCATGCTCAATTCCATTTCCAGATCCTTTGGTTTCGCAACCTCCTCAAACTAGACTTCCTTCAAGTATCTAGGCCTTCTTGTATTTCTTAAAAGAGCCTTCAGCAGAGATTGGCTCCCCCAGCTAGAGAAATTCAAGAACAAGTTGCTTGCCTAGGGCTTTTCCTGGCTCAACACTGCTGGTAAGTCTGTCCTTATTAAATCAGTCCTTAACAGTCTTCCCTTATTTCAGTTTTATGTTCTTCTTGCTCCCTCTGGCATTCTCAGAAAAATGGAGGAGATCATTCAGAAATTTTTTTGGAAGGGGGGCAAGCAAAATGAGAAAAAGTTTATGTTAGTCAGCTGGGATTCCATCTCCAAACCACTCTTGGAAGGAGGCTTGAACTTCAAAAATCTTGGATATCAAAATATCGCTATGGGAGCTAAGCTCATCTGGAGAATTATTGCTCCTAACCCTGGCTGGGCTCATCTAGCTCTCTGGAAAAAATACTTTAAGGGCAAGCACTCCCACTGTCTAGACCATCCTCTGCCGCTTCTGAATACACCCTTCCAGAAGCTCTATTCCAAAGCCTATCCGCTTATAAATACTCATGCCTACTGGGTCCCCGGCAATGGAAAAAGGATCAACCTTTGGACAGACAGAATTATGAACAATGGGCCGCTGGGAGATTGTCGCTCTCTCCAAGTGTTGCGCAGTTGGATGAACGATGTTGGAATTCGTTCCCTATGAGATATCTCAGTCTGGCAGGATTCACGCTAGGCTGGCTGGAAACTTGAAACACCCCCAGATTTGTCTATGAAACACGATGCTCTCCAAGCTTCACGGATTGGCTCCAACGCGGATGCAAAGCAAGGATTCAAGAGGTTGGGGCGTGCAGGCTAGTGGTTATTCCGTTGCTCAGGGATACGCCAAGCTGTGTGAGCACCCCCATGTGGCCACGAATCCAGAGCCATGGAAAGGGATATGGCATTATCCCTCACTGCGAAAAATCGATTTTTTCAATTGGCTGTTATGCCATTCCAAAGTCTTGACAGGCGATAATCTTCAAAAGCGTGGCTTTCAAGGCCCTTCAAGGTGCAGACTTTGCAAGGTAAATCAGAAAAGTGTTTCTGATTTGATGCTTGAATGTTCCTTTACATTACAGATCTGGACCACGCTGCTGGAAACTTTGAGTTCCAACTTCGCGTTGCCTTCCTCCACTGCTGAATTTTTTGTCAAATGGCTGCAAAGGTACCTTGGTCCTCCTCCAAAAAACAAAATTATTAGAGCTGCTTGGTTTATTCTCCCTAAAATTACCTGCTGGCAGATCTGGCTTGCGCGAAACAAAAGGATTTTTAGAAATTGCGAGCAGGATGTCAAGTTAGTGGTTGTTAAAATCAAATGTTAGTTAAAAGAGTGCCTGAGAGACCACAAAGATGATTTAAATCTCACCCAGCAAGATAAAAATTGGAGATCTTCTCTCGATCTTCAGTTCCAAAAATTGGCAAAGAGTATCTCCCCCCCAAAAGTTTGGCAAATAAGGGCTACAACAAAAGAGTTCCAGGGATGGACTGCAAACCATCAGAGGCACTCTCTATTTTTTGATGGGGCTGCAAAGGGCAATCCTGGAAGAGCTAGTGCTGGAGGAGTTATTTTGAATCTAGTTGGTTTTAGGATTCACAGTTTCGCCTGGGGTTTGGGCATTGCTTCCAGCATTCAAGCTAAGGCTTTGGCTCTTTTTCAAGGACTCAAGACTTTGAAGGTGCTGAACATCAGGGAGGCTAATGTTATTGGAGACTCTCAGGTTATTATTAACACTATGGTGACTCATTCTAAGCCAATGGACTTAAGGCTAGCAAGGCTGATTCACAGAATTTCAGACCCTGGAGACTCTTTCCAAAACTTGAATTTCTATCATGTGTTGAGAGCCAATAATAAGGAGGCGGACATTGAAGCTAACAAAGCAACCCTTCTTACGGCTGGTGCCCTGCTCAAAGGCAGACAGGAAATATGGGAACCAATTCCTTAATTTAGAAAATTGTCATGTTTTATTGCCTTCTGTTAAATCAGTTTGTTTGTATCCAAAAGCTTGGGAAAATCTCTGAAATTGACCGCATAGTAGCAGCTAAGAAGAGATGTGAGCTAAACATAACTGTCACGGTCTTGCAAGGCTGTTCGGCAATTATGGATTTAGACTCACCTTTTGTAATCCGCTTTTTGGCATTAAGGCCAAGTTTCTAATATATCCACTACCCGTTTCTGCAAAAAAAAACATTGGTCTACTGTGATCATTGTTTACTGCTTTTGTTAAAGAATTAATGGTTGAAGTTTTTCATGTATAGCTACTTGTTGACTAAGATATAGAGAAGGGGCAAATTTGTATGAACATAAGTAGTTATCAATTGTGAAAAACTACTCTAGTCATTGCAACACTAGAATTTCAATGGTTGGGTTTCCCCCAAGTGGGCTTTCCCAAGGTAAATCTTGTGTTGTCTTTGTGCATTGTGATCTCTATTGTCCTTGTGCATTGTGATCTCTATTGTCCTTGTGCATTTATGGTTGAATTTCTTAAGTGTAATTGCTCAATGATGAACTGGAAGTGCTAAAAGAATATCTACATCATTAGAAGTAATTATCAGTTTTCAGAAAGAAATTAGTGTTTGTATCTATTGCACTTGAAAAATCAACACCATAAACAAAATTTAATTCCTAAAATTTTCTATACAATAAAAAGAACCTTCAGATCATCCCAAATACTCTAAAATAACAACTCTTCATTGTTGTCTTTCAAAGAAACTCAATAATCCCTCATCCTACAATCACCTAATTTATATTTGTAATGTGCTCATGAATAAACATATAATGGATGTTTGTCATTTTGTTGCCTACCCTCTTATGTTTGATTAGACGAAGGAAAGTGTATTCATAGTATTAACTTTTAATACTAGGTCTGATTATTTTTCTTCAACAATTTTTTTATAACCAGAAATTATTTTCTTCAATAAAATTATGAAAACTGCTAGAAATAAATACACTGGCATTTTAACTTCATAAATAAAATATTTGCAGTGGAAATATATAAAAAGATCAACAACAAGAAAGAGTGGAAAATTCTCCTGCACCTTATTAACTCAGGAAAACTAGGGTCTTGATCCACAGAGAATACACAGAAAATGCAACACAATGCGAAACATGGATTTTGGCCCCCCTTCAAAATTTCGGCCCACTAGAAATTTGGCACAATGGTAAAATATCGACCCTGGAAAACTCGATTCCTCCACCTATAAATCGACCTTCTTTTCTTCACCTGTACACCCCCCTTGTGCACTAAGGAATTCGACCTTCCTACTATGCACAAACCCTTCACTAGAAAACTCAGCTTCTCACTAGTTTCGACCTCCTCCAGAAGCTCTACCTCCTTGGATTCCTCTCCCAAAATTACCTTGTTGCACACCTTTTCATTCTCTTCAATCTTTGAGTCTCTCAATCCTTGAGCAAATCACTTTCTCAATCAAAATGTGTCTTTCACCTCTCCCTTCAACTTATTTTATAATTTCATTAAGCCAAATCCCTAACCCTAATCTCCTAAGTCATCAATAACTAGGATTAGATCCTAAGCCTCATTCGAGATCAACAATAGAAATTAGATCTACGCCACTTAAATAATTAAATTATTTATCATAAGAAACATGGTTTAATAGTGAACATTAATTAATAAATTAATTAATGTATTTTTCCTAAGTTAAACTTAGGAAAGAAATCATAATAAACACTTGCTCCTCATGTGAAAGCACCTAAAGAGGCAATTTGACATCTTCTACATGCTTGACACCTGGCCTATGCAGAAGCACCTGTCTAAGCTATAAACATCAACACTCCCTCCTAGTGAGGAAGGTGTTTTGCACCACCCCCAACTTATCTTTGTAAAACACAAACTATTGCTTTGGGGTAGCATCGGATGATCTCTAAGCCTCAAATTTTGCAGGGAGGTTTGGACTCAGGTATTCCAAAGAACCCAAAAAGCGTTTTGGGAAATTCCACCCATAAGTGATTTTATTAAAATAATTAATATTTTTCATGGGGTTCCTAAGTCTAAACTTAGGAAAATTAAAATATTAATGAGTATTAATCTAATCAGGGGTGAAACATCTAGAAAAAACCACTGATCAAGCCAAAACGATTTGAGCCTTTGATTAAAATGTAATCTAGGCCGTTGGTTGTCCAACAAGAAGATATAAGAAGGGGCTTGAGGGTCATTTCGAAAACACAGAGAGATTGAGAAAATCGATTTTCTCAAGTGAGAAGTTCACAAAAGGAAAATCGATTGAGGAGATCTTGCAGTAGAGGGGCAGTGAGAATCTGGGAGAAGGAATCTCCGGAGAGTACCAGGCAGAGAGAGAACAGAAAGACGTCCAAAGGAAGGTTGACACTGGCCTACACAGTGCTGACACAGAGGCAACGCAATCCTTGAGGGGAAGTCGAGTTGTCGCTGAGGGAAGTCGAATTTCAGTTGCTGGAAGCCAGGGTGTGAGTCTGGGAGGCAAAAAGTGGATTTCTCAACCAGCTGAGGATCCAGAGGAGAGGTAGCGCAAAGCCCAGAAGGGGTGACGCAGAAGCTGCCCAGAGTGACGCAGTTTTGCGCAAAGGCCACGCAGAGGGTGACACAGAGCCTCCAGAGCAACAAGATCAGACATTGATTCTCCAGTGACAGGGTGAGATCATTTCACTAGTCATTTGTTCAGTGTTCTCTCTGTATCGGATTGCTAGTTCAACATGCTAGAATTGTACTCATAATTTCTCCTACAATAATAATAAACCCTCAATTGCTACATCGATTTTCCCGCATTGGGTTTTTCCAGAGACTATTTGTCCAAAAATAATTGTGTCCTATGTGTTGTATTTTTCTTTCTTGATCAGTATTTTGTTTCCGCGTATATGTAAATTAAGTGAATGTTGCAGATGTATTTGCTTCAATATTTACCGTAGAACACAGTAAATAACTTGCATGATTTAATCAAGGAGGAGAAGCAACATCAGTTTGCTACAGTAGGGATTTCAGCTTAGGAATTTTCACATGGTATCAGAGGTAGTGCACGTGAGACAAGAAGAGCAGAACCAGAAACCCTAGTGCTGAGCAGATGGGGAAATCGAAACGCTGCAAGAGGCAGCAATTCAAAATCCAAGAAGGTTTGCGCAGTGCCAGCCAAAGGTCGAAAATTCGAAGTAGTCTCTCTCCGAGTGAGTTGACCGAGAGAAAGAGCTTCCAGTTCGAATTTTATCATGGCAGAGGGAGCAGCACTAAGCCTCAGCGTGAGGAGCAGTTGGTGGACACAAATTTTCAGTGGGTAGCTTTGTTGAGCTAAAAAGACGTCAGAAGAAAGAAGCAACAAAGCATAGTGAAGGAATACTTCCTCAGTGATTTCTTGCCGAGGAAATCAACATTTCTCAATTGTTGAGCTGCAGAGAAGCAGCAGCTTACAAGCTCCATCAGGGAGTGTGTAAGTCAGCCTAGGAGCTACGCAGTAGGGAGAAAGAGGGAGTTGTTGGACAGATTTCGGAGGATATGGCAACCAGTGGCTTGAGGGATCAGGATAGGTTGGACCAGGCTTCCAACTATGCCATCTTGAAGGCTAGGATGACCTTCCTACTAGATGAGCATGCCCTCAAAATGTACGTTGATAATGTGGTCAGTGAACCTGCTGATGCAGATCTGCTGAAAAAGTACAAGGCTGAGATGGCTAAGGCAACGAGGATGATCCTGGACGGAGTCAAGGATCACGTGGTGTGCCACGTTGCAAGCAAAGGGACCGCTAGGGAGATGTGGGATGCCTTGGCCACATTGTATCGAGGATCTTCCAAGCAACGGAAGATGTACTTAGAGCAGAAGTTGAGATCTGCTCAGATGCAGAAGGGAGAACGTGTGGATCTGTTCCTCACGAAACTGAAGGAAACCCGTGATGAGTTGTTCGCTGCAGGAAATACAACTCAGGACTCGAAGTTAGTGAGACTGGCTCTCAATTCCGTCTCGGGTGATTGGAAAATCGTTGTCCAGAGTATCCTGGGCAGAGCAGCATTGCCAAATTGGGACGAGCCGCTTTGAAACAAGAGGAGCTGAGGAGAGCCCTGCTCAAGGTCAAACTTGACGGGAGCAACAACAACAGTGGGTCGAAGGCCAAAAGTAGAGGAGGAGGATAAATATAACCCTTGCATCAAAGGTACAACAGGGGCAACAAAGACGTAAGAAAGATGTCTCCAAGGTGAAGTGCTTCAGATGTGACGAGATGGGCCACGATGCATCGTAGTGTCCTTTAAAGAAAAGGACAAGGATGAGAAGCACGATCCCAAGGTTGCAACTATGAAGATTGACGAGGAGTTCGCCATGACAGCCGATATACCACCAGGAGGGAGGTGGGTTGATATAGAGTTGTAGCCGAGAGGACTGCAGATGGGCAGGATCCTTGAGGAACCCACCTCTTGGATTGTCACCCCACTACGGGATCCCATGATCAGGAGCAGCAAGATGGTGGAGTTTCATTTGGTGCCATGGAGTGTTGATTCGACAGATGCAGTGGCTAGGAGAGCCAGAGACTGAGCACCGCAGAGCAGAGAGCCAATAGTGCAAGGAGGCAGAGTGCAGAGATTCAGCAGTGCAGTGGCTTCAGAGGCAGCATGGGACTAGCAACAGTCAAGATTTCAGCGCCGAAGAGTATCCACTAGATACTTGTCCAGTTTTGGGTGTTTTCAGTTGCTTCTCTCAGCGACTGAGTTGCAGTGTAGATGCAGTGTTAGGAGTGGCAGTGCTAGCAGCATAGCAGATGCAGCGTTTGAGTCTTTGAGAGGGAGATGCAATGCAGATGTAGCATTGACAGTGGAAGTGTCAAAGGCAGCAGTACTGTGGCAGTAGCAGCGCAGTAGTTCGTGGACAGCAGGTCAGACATCAACAACGCAGAGACGATGCTTCAGAGTTAAAGCAATATGCAAAGAGGCAATGTATTGCTAGAGCACATTCCTCACTAAGAGGGAGTGTTGATTTGGGGTAGCATCGGTTATGCTCTAAGCCTCAAATTTTGCAGGGAGGCTTGGGCTCAGGTATTCCAAAGAACGCAAAAAGCATTTTGGGAAATTCCACCCAGAAGTGATTTTATTAAAATAATTAATATTTTTAATGGGGTTCCTAAAGTCTAAACTTAGGAAATTTAAAATATTAATGAGTATTAATCTCATCAAGCTGAAACTTCTAGAAAAAGCCACGGATCAAGCCAAAACGATCTGAACCTTTGATTAAGATGTAATCTAGGTAGTTGGTTGTCCGACAAGAAGATATAAGAAGGGGCTTGGCGGTCATTTGGAAAACACACAGAGAGATTGAGAAAATCGATTTTCTGAGGTGAGAAGTTCTCAGAAGGAAAATCGATTGAGGAGATCTTGCAACAGAGGGGCGGTGAGGATCCGGGAGAAGGAATCTTCGGAGAGTACCAGGCAAAGAGAGAACAGAAAGACATCCAGAGGAAGGCTGACGCCGACCTACACGGTGCTAACGCTGAGGCAGCGCAGTCCTTGAGGGGAAGTCGAGTTGCTCCTAAGGGAAGTCGAATTTCAGTTGTCGGAAGCCAGGGTGTGAGTCTGGGAGGCAGAAATTCAATTTCTCAGCCAATAGAGGATCTAGAGGAGAGGCAGCGTAAAGCCCAGAAGGGGTGACGCAGAAGCTGCCCAAGGTGACGCAGTTCTGCGCAGAGACCATCAGAGGGTGACGCAGAGCCTCCAAAGCAGCAGGATCATTCATTGATTCTCCAGTGACAGGGTGAGATCATTTCACCAATCTTTTGTTCAGTATTCTCTCTATATCGGATTGCTAGTTCAGCATCCTAGAATTGTACTCATAATTTCTCCTGCATAATAATAAACCCTTAGAGTTGTTGCACCGGTTTTCCTGCATTGGGTTTTTCCGGGGACTATTTGTCCAAAAATAACTATGTCCTATGTGTTGTATTTTTCTTTCTTGCCCAGTATTTTGTTTCTGCATATAAGTAAAATAAGTGAAGGTTGCAGATGTATTTGCTTCGATATTTATTGTTGAACACAGTAAATAACTTGCATGATTTAATCAAGTAAGAGAAGTAACATCAGTCTGTCGCAGTAGGGATTCCGGCTTAGGAATTTTCATATGGTATCAGAGGTAGTGTAGATGAGACAAGAAGAGCAAAACCAGAAACCCTAGCGCTTAGTAGAAGGGGAAATCAAAAAGTTGCAGGAGACAGCAAGTTGAAACCCTGGAGGGTTTGCGCAATTCCAGCTGGAGGGTCAAAAATTCGAGGTAGTTTCTCTCCAAGTGAGTTGGCTGACAAAAAGAGCTTCCAGTTTGAACTTTGCAGAGGGAGTAGCATTGAGCCTCAGCGTGAGGAGCAGTTGATGAACGCAGATTTTCAGTAGGCAGCTTTGTCGGGCTGAAAGGACGTCAGAAGAAAGAAGCAGCGGAGCATAGTGAGGGAATACTTCCTCAGTTTTTTCTTGTCGAGGAAATCAACATTTCTCAATTGCTAAGGAACAGAGAAGTAGCAGCTTACCAGCTCCATCATGGAGTGCGCAAGTCAGCCTAGGCGCCAAGCAGTAGGGAGAAAGAGGGAGTTGTTCGACAGATTTCGGAGGAAATGGCAACCAGTGGCTTAAGGGATTAGGATAGGTTGGACGAGGCCTCCAACTATGCCATCTGGAAGGCTAGGATGACCTTCCTACTAGATGAGCATGCCCTCAAGATGTACATTGATAATGTGGTGGTTGAACCTGCGGATGCAGATCCGCTGAAAAAGTGCAAGGCTAAGATGGCTAAGGCAAAGAGGATGATCCTAGATGGAGTCAAGGATCACGTGGTGTGCCACGTTGCAAGCAAAGGGACCGCTAAGGAGATGTGGGATGCCTTGGCCACATTGTATCAGGGATCTTCCGAGCAACAGAAGATGTACTTAGAGCGGAAGTTGAGATCTGCTCATTTGCAGAAGGGAGAACATGTGGATCTGTTCCTCATGAAACTGAAGGAAACCCATGATGAGTTGTCAACTACAGGACATACACCTGAGGACTCGAAGTTAGTGAGACTGGCTCTAAATTCTGTCTCAGAGGATCGGCAAATCTTTGTCCAAAGTACCCTGGGCAGAGCAGCATTGCCAAATTGGGGCGAGATGTGGGCAGCTCTGAAACAATAGGAGCTGAGGAGAGACCTGCTCAAGGTCAAACTTGACGGGACTAGCAACAACAGGGATCGAAGGCCAAAGTAGAGGAGGAGGATAACGCAGCCCTTGCATCAAAGGGACAGCAGGGGCAACAGAGACATAAGAAGGACGTCTCCAAGGTGAAGTGCTTTAGATGTGGCGAGATGGGTCGCTATGCATCGCAGTGTCCTTTGAAGAAAAAGCACAAGGATGAGAAGCATGATCCCAAGGTTGTAACCACGAAGATTGACGAGGAGGAGTTCGCCATGAGAGCCGAGATACCTCTAGAAGGGAGATGGGCTGATATAGAGTTGTAGTCGGGAGGACTGTAGATGGGCAGGATCCTTGAGGAGCCCACCTCTTGGATTGTCGCCCTACTACGGGAGCCCATGATCAGGAGCAGCGAGATGGTGGAGTTTCAGTTGGTGCCATTGAGTGTTGATTCGACAGATGCAGTGGCTAGGAGAGCCAGAGACTGAGCACCGCAGAGCAGAGAGGCAACAATGTGAGGAGGCACAGTGCAGAGCTTCAGCAGCGCAGTGGCTTCAAAGGCAGCATGGGACTAGCAGTAGTCAAGATTTTAGCACCGAAGAGTATCCACTGGATACTTGTCCAGTTTTGGGTGTTTTCAGTTGCTTCTCTTAGCAACTGAGTTGCAGTGCGGATGCAGTGTTATCAGTGGCAGTGCTAGGAGCATAGCAAATGCAGCGTTTGCGAGGGAGATGCAGTACAGGTGTAGCATTGACAGTGGCAGTGTCAAAGGCAGCAGAAGCGCAGTAGTTCGTGGACAGCAGGTCAGACATCATCAGCGCAGAGACGATGCTTCAGAACCAGAGCAATATGCAGACAGGTAGTGTATTGCTAGAGCACATTCCTCACTACGAGGGAGCGTTGATTTGGGGTAGCATCAGATGTGCTCTAAGCCTCAAATTTTGCAGGGAGGCTTGGGCTCAGGTATGACAAAGAACCCAGAAGCGTTTTGGGAAATTCCACCCATAAGTGATTTTAGTAAAATAATTAATATTTTTAATGGGGTTCCTAAGTCTAAACTTAGGAAAATTAAAATATTAATGAGTATTAATCTAATCAGGGTGAAACTTATAGAAAAAGCCACGGATCAAGACAAAACAATCTGAACCTTTGATTAAGATGTAATCTAGGTCGTTGGTTGTCCAACAGGAAGATATAAGAAGGGGCTTGAGGGTCATTTGGAAGACACATAGAGAGATTGAGAAAATCGATTTTTTGAGGTGAGAAATTCTCCGGAGGATAATCGATTGAGGAGATCTTGCAACAGAGGGGCAGTGAGAATTCGGGAGAAGGAATCTTCAAAGAGTACCAATTTCTCTGGAGGATAATCGATTGAGGAGATCTTGCAACAGAGGGGCAGTGAGAATTCGGGAGAAGGAATCTTCAAAGAGTACCAAGTAGAGAGAGAACAGAAAGACGTCCAAAGGAAGGCTGACGCTGGCCTACACAGTGGTGACGCAGAGGCAGCACAGTCCTTGAGGGAAAGTGAAGTTGCTACTGAGCGACGTCGAATTTCAGTTGTCGAAAGCCAAGATGTGAGTCTGGGAAGCAGAAAGTGAATCTCAGCCAGCAGAGGATCCACAAGAGAGGCAGCGTAAAGCCCAAAAGGGGTGACGCAGAAGTTGCCCAAGGTGACGCAATTCTGCGCAGAGGCCACGCAGAGGGTGACGCGGAGCCTCCAGAGAGTTGAAATTTGGTACCGAAGGACAGGTGGTTCCCTTAGGCTTTGATCTTTGGCCTAGGGAAAAGTGTCCAAAAGCATTTAATTTTTCTCCTAAAGTGACTTTGTAATTTTTTTTATAAAGTTAAATCTAATTTAAAAGTGACTTTAAGTGATAAAGTTACTAAGTCTAATTTTAAAGTGACTTTTATAAAGTCAATGAAAAATTATAAAGGAAAAGTGACTTTGGAAATAAATGACTAAGTGGGTCTTTATTAAAGTGGGGTGAATTAAAAAATAAAAAGTGAGATTTAAATGAGCATTTAATCTCAGCCTTAGATCTCAATCTATTTCAGCCATTGGATTTAGGGATCACCCAAAAGTCACTTGGGGTTAGATTAAAGGAGGAAAAGGAGGAGAAGGTCATTCATTCTTTCATGAGCAAATTGGGAAAATGAGAGCAAGAGAGCAAGAGAGATTTTTGAGCAGGGAGGAGAAGGAGACAGCAGCTTGGCACACATTCCAAGGCAGCAGTTGAGCAGATTTGTACAGCTGATTCAGCACACAGTGAAAGGCAGATTTTGGCATGATTTTCGAGTGGTTTGTACAAAAATCTAAGAGCAGTTTGCTAGTTTTTCTGCACGCAAAACGAGGGTCGTACAGCGCATTTATTGCAGGCCGTACAGCGCATTTATTGCAGGTCGTACAGCTGCATTTAAGCTGAAAGTGGGAACGAAAATCGAGGCGGTCGTATAGCATTTATTGTTGTCCTGTTTGCTGTAATTTCTAGTTTGCTGTGAGGCATAGGAAAAGAGATAAATTGTAAATTTGCTTGCTGATTTTTTGCTGAATATTTCTCACTGTAAAAAGGCAATTTTCAGAAATAAAGAAGAGCTCTCAAACTGGTTTTCCCCAAGAGTTGTAGGGGGTTTTTCCAGGGTCAAGTTGACCAAAAATCTCAGTGTTTAAATGTGTTTTAATGGCTGTTTATTACTGCTGATTTTTATTTCTGCAATTTCCAGCATTCTGTAAAATTTCCAGAATTTGTGTTTTCAACAATATTTATTTTTTCAGCTTGTTAAATGTATGGTTATGGGAAAGGGCATTTAACTACATGGGAGAAATAAGGTGAAACTGAAAACCGGGGTGGGAAAACAGAAATTTCTACATGGTATCAGAGCTTGAGTGCTGAAGGACAGTTTGGGACAGCAAAAGGAAAAATTACAGCTGCTGATTTTTCACTCAGAAAATTCCAGCAAGCTGATTTTTTTCATAAACAGCAGTTTTATCTTTACTACAGCAGTGCTATTTTTCAGTTTTAGGACAGCAGGATGTCATTGGGATTGAGGGTGGAGGATAGGGTGGATGGGCATATAAATTATAGCGTTTGGAAGGAGAGAATGCAGAGTATCTTTGAGGAGGCAGAAGTCTGGGATATCATGGTGCATACCACACAGAACCCTGTTGTTGTGCCTACTGATGCTACTCAGTTGGCTGCTTATAATAAAAAGAACAACAAGGGTAAGAAGCTGATTTTAGACGGAATCAAAGACCATTGCATTCCTCATGTGAGAGGAAAGAGCAATGCCCATGAGATGTGGACAGCATTGTCCAATCTCTACCAGAGTACCAATGAGAACCGGAAGATGGTCCTGAAGGAGAAGCTGAAGAACATTAAGATGGGTAATGATAGTGTAGCTGGATATCTCACAAAGATTACTAATGTGAGAAATGAATTGGCAGCGATTGGAGAGGCCATTCCACCCACTGAGTTGGTGCGGATTGCAGTGAATGGCCTCCCCCGTTCATGGTTGAACTTTGCTGATGGGGTTTGTGCACGTGAGACCCTTCCCACATGGGAGAGGTTTTGGGATGATTGCATTCAGACAGAGATCAGGAAAGGTCAGCTTGGGGCAGCCAAGCCAGTTGAGCAGGATGAGGATGTAGCACTGGTGGCAGGAGGCAAGAAAGGCAAAGGGAAGAAGCAGGCTTCCACAAGCAGTGGTGGGGGCAAAGGCAAAGGTAAAGGTAAACAGGGGAACACACAGAAGGACTATTCCAAGGTGAAGTGTTGGAATTGTCAAAAGATGGGACACTATGCAGTTGTGTGTCCGGAGAAGAAGAAGAAGAAGGGGAAGAACCAGGACGTGGCAGCTTCAGCAGAGATTGAGGACTTTGCAAGTCGTTTTGACCAGGAGTTTGCGTTCACTACGTGTGAGTCCTCTAGTGCAGGATCACCTGCCACACAGGTTCAGAGGGAGCATGCTTTTCCCTCGATTAGCGAAGCATCTTCAGGTATCTGGTATGTGGACAGTGGGGCTTCACGTCACATGACAGGAGTCCGTGAGTACTTCTCAGAGCTTTCAGAGAGTGGCACTGATATTGAGGTAGTACTCGGTGATGACAGAGTTGTTAGAGCAGTCGGGGTGGGGACACTGACATTTCAGAGGGAGTCCAAACCTCCCTTGAAAGTGTCAGGTGTTCTTTATGTGCCAGGGATGAGGAAGAACCTCATATCCGTCTCAGCTTTGGGGGACAGAGGATATGAGGTACTGTTCAGGGGAGGACAGGTGTTGATGTATCCCAGGGGCACTCCAGCTGATTCAGCTAGAGTGATAGGTGTACGCCATGCAAAAGGTGTACAAGTTTGCATTCCAGCCCCTTTTGGCATTGAGCAGTAGTACCGACAGCAGAGCTAGCAGTTCTGAGCTGTGTGAGATTTGGCACCACAGGATGGGACATATGTATCATGGAGCCTTGAGGACATTGCGGGAGATCACTACAGGTGTGCCAGATTTCAGTACTGATCACTTTGATACTTGCAGAGGTTGTGCGATGGGCAAGTTTGCCAAATCCCCTTTTCCCAGCAATGACAACAGAGCGACTGGGACACTTGATTTGATTCATTCCGATGTGAGCGGTCGGATGTCTCATGTTTCCTTGAGTGGATATGAGTACTATGTTTTATTCATTGATGATCACTCCAGGAGGACCTGGATTTATTTTTTGAAGACCAAGAGTGAGGTCTTCAAGCGGTTTCAGGAGTTCAGAGCTCTTGTGGAGACACAGACAGGTCAGAAGATCAAGTCCCTGAGGTCGGACAATGGAGGAGAGTACACCCTTGGAGAGTTTGTTGATTATTGTGCGGAGGCAGGCATTAGGAGGGAGTTCACTGTTCCTTACAACCCCCAGCAGAACGGGGTTGCAAAGAGGAAGAACAGATCCATCATAGGGGCTGCCAAAGCCATGTTACATGATCAGGGGTTGCCATTGTTCTTGAGGGCAGAGGCCTGCAACACAGCTGTTTACTTGCAGAACAGGAGTCCGCATCGTGCCTTGGGGCACATGACTCCGGAGGAGGCTTTCTCTGGGAAGAAGCCTGATATTGGTCATCTTCATATCTTTGGATGCATTACATACTCCTATATACCCAAGGAGAAGAGGACCAAACTAAAGCCCACCGCAGAGAAGGGTATCTTTGTGGGCTACAGTGAGACCTCAAAGGCCTTTCGGATTTACATTCCTGCACAGAGGAGAGTTGTTGTCAGACGGGATGTGAAGTTCGAGGAGGACAGGGCCTTTAGGAGGTCACGGGAGTTAAGAGTATCTGGATCAGCCAGACCCTCAGCAGCAGTTGAGTCAGTCGCAAGGATCCAATAGGCAGGGATCAGGAGGTACATCTATGAGGATGTCAGGTTCGTCAGTGAGTAGTGGCTCACCGAGCCAGAGGGGTGGTGCTCCGGGCAGCATGCAGAGCAGTTCACAGAGCAGTTCACTAGGGAGTCCACTGATGGACAGTTCACACGGTACCTCAGCTTCTACAGGTTCAGGTGCAGGCAAGAGGACAGCAGACAGACAGTCAGGAGTTCAGGCCTCCGGGAGAAGCATGCTCAGGGAAGAGAAAGCCCAAGTGGCTTAAGGACACCTTGAGAGATGCCACATCTGTTGCTGAGCCGAAGAGGCCGGTCAGAGAGAGTAGACCACCTGATAGGTTTTGTAGCTATATGGCGATGGTTACCAGCATCCTTGACTCTGAGCCTTCTAGCTATGAGGAGGCTGCTAGCCAGCAGGTCTGGAGAGAGGCCATGCAGGAGGAGTATTCTTCTATCATGAAGAATGATGTTTGGGAGGTGGTGCCGAGGGCTGAGGGCAAATCCGTGGTTACTTCCAGATGGCTTTACAAGGTAAAGCATGCTGCAGATGGCAGCATTGAGAAATTCAAAGCAAGGTTTGTGGCTAGAGGGTTCTCCCAGGTAGAGGGAGTTGATTATGAGGAGACCTTCGCTCCCGTGGCTCGATATACTTCGATCCGCTCCATTATATCGATAGCAGTAGAGATGGGTTGGAAGATCCACCAGATGGATGTGAAGACTGCATTTCTCAATGGCTTCATACAGGAGGAGGTGTACATTGAGCAGCCACAGGGCTCTGAGGTGCATGGGAAGGAGTCCCGTGTGTGCAGACTGAAGAAGGCCCTTTATGGCCTGAAGCAAGCTCCCAGAGCTTGCTACTCCAGGATAGATACATATTTGCAGGGGATGGGTTTCACAAAGAGTGAGGCAGATCCGAACCTTTACTTTATTGTGATTGGTGAGGAGCCTCTCATTATGGTGTTGTATGTGGATGACTTGGTCATTACAGGTGCAGAGAGACTCATAGAGCACTGCAAGAGAGATTTTGCGACGGAGTTTGAGATGAAGGACATCGGCTTGATGCATTACTTTTTGGGCTTGGAGGTGTGGCAGGACTCAGGAGGAGGGGCATTTCTTCCTGGGGCAGGGGAAGTATATTGTGGACATCCTTAGCAGATTCCACATGGAGGATTGTAGACCCATGTCGACACCGATGATCACCAACTAGAAGAAGCTTCATGCTTCGGATTCCGAGTTGGTGGATCCCACATTGTACAGGCAGCCGATTGGTTCCTTGATGTATTTGGTCAACACTAGACCAGATATCTGTTTTGCAGTCAACACGATGAGTCAGTTTATGTGTGAGCCTAGGAAGGTTCACTGGGTGGCTGTAAAACACATTTTGCGGTACTTGCAGGGGACAGTGGATTATGGTCTGGACTACAGGCAGGGAGATGGAGTGAGATTGGCAGGATACACTGATTCTGATTGGGCAGGTTGTGCTTCTGATAGGAAGAGCACTTCAGAGTGTTGTTTTGGGTTGGGTTCAGCAGTAGTGTCATGGTTCAGCCGGAAGCAGTAGTCAGTAGCACTGAGATCAGCGGAAGCAGAGTATATGGCAGCCAGTCTAGCTAGTTGTGAGGCTATCTGGCTTCGCAAGATGTTGTTTGGCTTATTTGGTCAGTCGTTGAGACCTTCAGTGATTTACTGTGATAATCAGAGTTGCATTAAACTCACGGAGAATCCAGTATTTCATGACAGGTCAAAGCATATCGGGATCAGATATCATTTCATCAGAGACTATGTTCAGAAGGGAGCTGTGAAGCTTGAGTATATTTCCACTGATGAGTAGGTTGCAGATCTTCTTACCAAAGCCTTACCACGGGGCAAGCATGTCTACTTCAGAGACAAGATGGGTGTGGTGAGGAACATCTTCCTCGGTAAGAGGGAGTGTTGAAATTTGGTACCGGAGGACAGGTGGTTCCCTTAGGCTTTGATCTTTGGCCTAGGGAAAAGTGTCCAAAAGAATTTAATTTTTCTCCTAAAGTGACTTTGTAATTTTTTTTATAAAGTTAAATCTAATTTAAAAGTGACTTTAAGTGATAAAGTTACTAAGTCTAATTTTAAAGTGACTTTTATAAAGTCAATGAAAAATTAGAAAGGAAAAGTGACTTTGGAAATAAATGACTAAGTGGGTCTTTATTAAAGTGGGGTGAATTAAAAAATAAAAAGTGAGATTTAAATGAGCATTTAATATCAGCGTTAGATCTCAATCTATTTCAGCCATTGGATTTAGGGATCACCCAAAAGTCACTTGGGGTTAGATTAAAGGAGGAAAAGGAGGAGAAGGTCATTCATTCTTTCATGAGCAGATTGGGAGAAGGAGAGCAAGAGAGCAAGAGAGATTTCTGAGCAGGGAGGAGAAGGAGACAGCAGCTTGGCACACATTCCAAGGCAGCAGCTGAGCAGATTTGTACAACTGATTCAGCACACAGTGAAAGGCAGCAGCTGAGCAGATTTGTACAACTGATTCAGCACACAGTGAAAGGCAGATTTTGGCAAGATTTTCGTGGAGTGGTTTGCACAAAAATCGAGGAGCAGTTTGCTAGTTTTTCTGCACGCAAAACGAGCGCTGTACAGCACATTTATTGCAGGCCGTACAGCGCATTTAATGGTGTCCGTACAACTGCATTTAATGCTGAAAGTGGGCACGAAAATCGAGGAGGCCATACAGAATTTATTGCTGTCCTGTTTGCTGTAATTTCTAGTTTGCTGTGAGGCATGGGAAAAGAGATAAGTTGTAAATTTGCTTGCTGATTTTTTGCTGAATATTTCTCACTGTAAAAAGGCAATTTTCAGAAATAAAGAAGAGCTCTCAAACTGGTTTTCCCCAAGAGTTGTAGGGGGTTTTTCCAGGGTCAAGTTGACCAAAAATCTCAATGTTTAAATGTGTTTTAATGGCTGTTTATTACTGCTGATTTTTATTTCTACAATTTCCAGCGTTCTATAAAATTTCCAGAATTTGTGTTTTCAGCAATATTTATTTTTTCAGCTTGTTAAATGTATGGTTATGGGAAAGGGCATTTAACTACATGGGAGAAATAAGGTGAAACTGAAAACCGGGGTGGGAAAATAGAAATTTCTACACAGAGCAGCAGGATCAGTCACTAATTCTCCAGTGATAGTGTGAGATCATTTCACCAATGTTTTGTTTAGTATTCTCTTTGTATCGAATTTCTAGTTCAGCATCCTAGAATTGTACTCAGAATTTCTCTTGCATAATAATAAACCCTCAGCGTTGTTGCACTGCTTTTCCCGCATTAGGTTTTTCTGGGGACTATTTGTCCAAAAATAATTGTGTCCTATGTGTTGTATTTTTCTTTCTTGGTTAGTATTTTGTTTCCGCATGTATGTAAATTAAGTGAAGGTTGCAAATGTATTTGCTTCGATATTTACTGTAGAACACAGTAAATAACTTGCATGATTTAATCAAGTAGGAGAAGTAACATCAGGTTGCTGCAGCAGGGATTCTGACTTAGGAATTTTTACACAAACTTGATGTTCAACAGGGTCTTGGTGAGAATGTCTACCACCTACTCATTTGTGTATATATATTCGGGCTTTATAGCTCCCCTCTCGACTCTTTCTCTAATGAAATGATATATGATCTCTATATGCTTGGACCTATTACAAAACACTAGATTCTCTAAGAGCTTGATGTAGCTCTCATAGTCACATTGAATCACTGTCAAATCCAACTTGAGACCATACAAACTCTATGAGCATCTTGCAAAGCCGAAATGGCCTCACAACTCGCCAAGCTAGCTGCCATATACTCTACCTCTACTAAACTAAGTGCCGCAGAAAACTGCTTCATATTGAACTATGAGATCCTTGTTGACCCCAAAATGAAACAACGCCCAGAGATGCTCTCCATATCCATTGCACGCCCACCCTAGTCTAAGTTTGTATAGCCTACTAATTATGATCCACCACTCCTAACATACATGATTCCATATTCCATTATACCTCGAAGATACATGAGCACATGCTTCACTGCCAGCTAGTGAACTCTCTTCGGCTCCATCATAAATTGGCTCAGTGCATTCATAGTAAAGCATATATCTAGCCTAGTGTTGAACAGATACATCAAAGAACTATCAGATGCCTGTACAATGTGGGACCCACCAACTCTGACTAAGAGGCATCCAGCTTCCTCAAGTTGGTAATGATGGGTTTCAACATAGGCTGCAATCCACCATCCTAAATATCTTCATGATCTCAACTACATACTTTTCCTGTCCAAGGAAGATCTCACCTATCTACTACCACACCTCCAACCCTAAAAAGTAATGCATCATATTGATGTCCTTCATCTCAAACTCTGCAACCAAGTCTCTCGCAGATCTCTATGAGCTTCTCTACCCCTGTATGAAAGAAGTCATCCACATAAATTACTAGAATGAGTGGATCGTCACCAACTAGTCTATAGTACAAGTTTCAATTCGCCTCACTCTTGGTGAAGCCCACACCTAGCAGATACCCATAAATCCTTGAGTACCATGCCCTAGGTCCGTGCTTAAGACCATAAAAAGCCTTCTTTAACCTACATATATGAGAATCTCTCCCATGCACCTCAAAATCCTGTGGCTGCTCAATATACACTTCCTCCTCAATAAGGAATGGAGTTTTCACATCCATCTCATGTATCCTCCACCCCATGTCTGAGGCACTAGGTATAACAACCCTGATAGAAGTATAGATGGCAACTATAGCAAATGTCTCCTCATAATCCACTTCCTCCTTCTAGGAAAACCCTCTTGCCACGAACCTAGACATGTACTTTTCAATCGTACCATCTACAATATGTTTGATCTTGAAGATCCATCTCGAAGTGACTATTGATTTTTCCTATATCGTTCTTCTAATTTCTTCCATCATGGTATCTCTCCAAACTTGTTGATCTGCTTCCTCCTCAACACTAAAAGGCTCAAAATCACTGATGTCACTCATAAGTGTCATGTAAGATGGAATTGTGGTGGTTTTCTCTCTTTGAACATCCTCCTAGGAGCCCCCACATGCTCCTCAACATCCCTAAGAATTTGCTCCAGCCATCTCGGCCTTCTATTGACTAGAAGGTGCCTCCTACTCCTGTTGATCTGAAGACTGAATACCTACTGCTAGTGCTATTGGACTCTCCTAAACCTTTAGAGTTTCTCGCTCCTAATCATCTACCACTAATATGGTATCATGTGACTTCCTCAAGGCACTATGATCCTCAAATGTCACATCCCTGCTCACCACAATCTTCCCTGTGATGGAATGAACACCCTATATGCCTTGGAAGTCTCAACGTAACCAAAAAAAAAGCTCTTTTGTCCTAAGGGCTCCAACTTTGTCCCCTTATCTGATGGTACATGGATATACACTGGACACCCGAAGATGCAAAAATGTTCCAATTCCGATTTCACTCCTATCAACACCTCCTCATGAGTCTTGTCACCCAAGACCTTGTGAGGACCCATGCTATGAATGTAGATTGTTGTATTGCACACCTCTACCCATAGGAACATGGGAAGATTTTGATCATGGATCATGGTTTTAGCAGCCCCAATGATGGCCCTGCTTTTCCTCTCAGCAACCCCATTCTACTACAAGTTGTAAGGAAATGTCAACTCTTTCTTGATGCCTGAATCCCTGAAAAATCCTTGAACTCATTGAAGGTATACTCACTCCCATTGTCCAATCTAAAGGCCTTGACCTTCCTCCAAGTATGGTTTTCTACAAGAGCTTTAAACTCTCGAAACCTGCTGAAAACCTCATCCTTGATCTTCATAAAGTAGATCTAGGTCCTCCTAGAACAATCATCAACAAAGGTAAAATAATAGTTGTATGATGTATCCACTCAAGGGCCCCCCTAACATACGACCACACACGTTTGAATGTACTAGATCCAACAATCCCTTCGACCTAGAATCATTGCTTGGGAAAGAAGTCTTGGCATGCTTTCCTAAAGCATACACTTTGTGAACATCTCACTCCACACTAAACTCAAGAAAACCAGTGACAATCTCCCATAATATGGGGAAAGTCCTATGATACAAATATGTCATTCACATATGCCAAAGCTCGCACAAGTTGTTGATGTCATGAACCAAGGCCCTCGTTGGAAGACCCCTCAACATATACATATTACCCTCTCTCCTCCCAATGACTCGTCCTATACTCAAACTAGAAGATCTCAACCTCACAATCACTTGTCCATCTCAAAAGAGAACTTCATATCACTTGTCCTCCATGGTTGAGACTGCAAGAAAGTTCTTATATAGCTCTGGAACATATAAACATTTGTTACCTCCATGGGTTCACCTGACTCTAGTTGAAACTGAATAGTTCAACTCTCTCCACTACACTCTTAGCATTGTTTCCAAGCTCCACAGTAAGATCCGAGTCATCCTCTCTAAAGCTAGCAAATAACTCTCAGAATCTCATCATACGACGATATGCTCCACTTTCCACAAACCATGCTCCTTTGCCAATGGTGCCAAAAAAGACATGTCACCAACAAGAACTCTTTCTCGAACCTGTTAGCAAACTCACTTACCTATGAATCTGTTGATGCAATAACTTGTGACTTACCCTCACCCTTCTTCTTGTTCATACTTTCAACTACATAGTTGGAAAACTTGGACATGCAAAGCATTTCAGTTTGCTCATGCCCTTTTCTCTAGCTCCTAAGGTACCCTTTCCTCCAAGGTTCTTCTTCACCTTTCCCTTGCCCTTTCTTGCCTGATTGGCAAGAGCAAGGTTCTCATCATCACCCTTAGAGTGGCTCCCATAAAGAGACTCCTCGTCCTATATGAAGTCATATTGTAACCTCTCCCAATCAGGTAGGTGCTCACGTGTCATGATCCCTTTGACATAGATTTCGCAATCTTTGGAAAACCATTGAGGGTTGTCCTCACCAACTCTACATTTAACACGGCCTCCCCAATTGCAACCAACTCTTCTCGGACCTGTGTGATCCTAGTGAAATATGTAGCAACTATATTTAACTTGGACATCATAGTGTTTCTCAACTTCTCCTTCAACACCATTTTCTAGTTTGCATTGTCACTTTTATATAACTTAGTCAAAGCCTCCCACATTTCCGTGGAAAATTTCCTTTTGGAAAGATGAGGGATCACATGATCCTTCACCCAATCCAAAATGATTTTCACATTATTTTCACTATGGATGGTCAGTTGTGCAGCATCAGTAAGAGGCATGAGTTGCTGATCTACAAATTCCCATATCCCATTCTCCATCAACTCCAATGCCATCCTCTCCTTCTAAGGATTGTAGTTGGAAAATTGGATGCACCCTCCAACCGATCTTCAAACCTTAACCTCGTTGTCACCATCCATACAAACTCACAAATCAAATACTCAAAACCCCAAAAAATATAATTGATGGAAAAATAATAGTTTGTTGTTCTAAACACTTGTGACAATTCGTTCTTCCCCTCATAGTTTCAAAGACGAGATGTCCACCTTTTATTGGGAATATCTCCTTGATGTCTTCACATTTTGACAAATCCATGTGGCATGTCAAGTACACATTATGCTGAGCGATTTGAACCACAATGTCAAAACGGAGAAACGGACTTAGCATTGATGAGGATTTTCAACAAGCGAACTATTGATACAGGAGTTGACCATTAAGGATGTGTGGAAAACATTATCATGCACAAGGGCGTTAGAATTTTGAACAATTCATTCTCTACACGGGAAAATACGTAGCATGGCAATTGATTGTGGAGAGCGGGAGCAACAAGGTTCAGCCACTTTATGACAATGACACCTTAGATAACACCTCAGAGAGTCTATTAAAGAGCTTAACCAATGAAACGCAGTATTGCAAAACCACTCAAATGATGCATTCATTAACACTCAAACAAGAGGACGGTATACTCATAAAAATCACAATTAAAACCTAATAGCCTTCCTCAACAATTTCACTAACTAGTCACTGCATACTAACTGAAGAATGGCAGAGAGAAAACAGTCCAATAAAGGAGGAGAACACAACGGCATATAGACATAAATGAGAGAAAACCACTTGGAGGAATCCCTAAGCACTCTGACATTCAAATTGATATCCTTTGTGTGCTTGTAGTTGAACTCTTGCACGAAACAATTCACCAATCTATTGTCGAAGTCCTTTCCCACTAAGATGTGTGACTCTTGTTGTGGACTTCACTTTGAATTGATTGTTAGTGGAGAAACATCAAAAGTTGCTTCGCCAAAGTCAAATATCAACATATTCTTCTTTCTCCCTACTGTGTGTCTTCTAGTCTTTAACAATGGCAAGAGTGGGACCAAGGGATCCATATCCGTAGAGGAATTTGCTTGGCACAAATGTTGAGGTCATGAGACATATGAAATATGAAACAAGAGAGAAGGGTTTATAGCCAGAGCACGATACTTCTCAACAACGGCAACAAAAGATGGGACCAGGGACAAAATGGTGGAATGAAGCAATGGGGGAGAAGGGGAGGAGCTCCAATGATAATGAAGTTTTCAAAAATATCCAATGATTTGATATTGTGAAAATTTTTGAATCTACACATCAGAAATTACTACTGCAATCACTGGTTTATCATCTCCTACTTGTTCTTTACACTCAACAAGTTATTTAAATATTTTAAACAACGATCAAAACACTATTGCAGCCTACACATACATACAGATCATGAACTGAAATAAACTGAGACAATCACACAAGGGACATCATTATTTTTTGGACAATTGTCCCCAGAAAAACCCAATACGAGAAAACCAGTGCAGCATATAGAGGGTTTGTATTATTAAGCAGATTTCCGAATACAACTAGGGTTCCAAATCCGGCTCACCCAACAAAGAATAAACCTGGCAAGCCACAGAAGTACATCTATTCGGAGACAGATATTTTGGCAATCCAACAACTGGATGATCAATCCCAGTGCTAGGTAGCGATGGTTGCTCCAAGTCTGCGCTAGAATTGTGTCACCTCCTCGAGGAGTTGCGTCACCCCCCCAGTGAGCCTCCCTTGCTCAGAAGTCGATATGTTGAACTGTTGCTCTCTCTTCCCCACAGAAAACCCCAGCACTGACTCTAGGGCATTGCGTCAACCCCTCTAGCTTTTGCGTCAGCCCCTCTAGCTTTTGTGTCACCCTCTCTGGAGCTGCGTTGTCTCTCCTATTGCTGCTCTGCCTCTCTGCTATGTATCCTCGACCTTGGACTGAAGTCCCTTTGTCGAACTACTCCTCACTGCAACTCAGATCACTTAGCTCGATTTTCTCAGCAAACCACGCCCAGAAAAATCGAACTCTTTGATCTCTTGGTGTATCTCCAACTGACCCTCAAGCCTCCTCTTATACTTTTCCTGTTGATGAACCAATGGTCGTGATCTAATCTCTAATCAACGGCTAAAATTAAAAGGGTCTTGATCCTCGTCACTTAGAACCTTCTCACACGTCTTTATTAATACACATTAATATTTTTATTTTCCTAAGTTTAGACTTAGGAACTCATTAAAAATATTAATTCTTTTAATAACTCCTCATCTGCGTGGAATTTCTCCAAACGATTTCTAGGTTCTGGAGATCTCATGTGTTCTAGCCCCTCCACAAAATTTCGGAACTAGAGCACATCCGATGCTACCCAGAATCAACAAATACCACTATCAAGTTGGGCAATGAATAACTCCACAAACATGGACAGAAACGACACTGAATGGATGCGGGAGCAAAGTTGCCCAATAGAGGTATCACAAATTTAGGGGCTGGGGAAGTAATGAATTTGACAAGAGGCAAACCTGTGTTGATAAGGAGAGGGAATAAACAACAACAGATCTAAAATTCCTAGATCCAAAGGGAGAAAACAGAGTTCAAAATATCTTTGTGCTCTGATACCACTGTTAGACTCATGAAATTTAAATACAAGATTGATAAGTGTGAGATACTTATTATTCACATCATATACATATAAATACATATATTTTTTACCCTTGGTTTCATATTCCAAGAGGTCACTTGGAATCCTCGTGATTGTTCATATTCACTTGAGGCTTTTTGCCTTCCTCTCAAGTGAATAATACAATTTCACATGATCTAGGAGGATAACATTTCCAATGATTACTATGACATTCGAGGATGAAAATTTTCAAATTTTGTTGAGGGGTTGTCTAAAGAGGAAGACTTAGGGGTGAGGATGGATCATATAGAATTCATTTGCCACAAAAGTTTAACCAGGTTGACGAAAACATGATATTGTCTTATAGCCCCACCAGGGTTCATATCTCACGAAAGTGGTTGATTTACCTCCATAAGGGTGGCCACAATGGCAATAGAACCATCATGATCATTAAGTTTGATTGAGTGGCCTCACACCCCTCCGAATAAAACAACAAATGTATCCACCCTTCAATGATGGTCGTAGGTTTCCAAGATTAAGGATCTCAAATGATTCCTCTAGAAGAGTTCTCAATCCTACAGATTTTGTTGAAGTTGATGAACAAGTAACAAATGATTAATTTAATATCTTCCTTAACAAAAATGTCAAATATGCCAAAAAAAGACAAACCTAGAATAAAGAGGGATTATCCTGTACATCTTGCATAAAATACTGAATGAAGAGGCATTTGATAAGTGATGTATCTTGAACTCAGAAGGTTGAGGGATTTCATTAAACTTGTATTGGAGTTTGGGCTCTAAGTATCCTTGCCTATTATTAGACTCTAAATTTGTAGCTATGGATATCTGACAATATGGAACGTGGAATATTGTTGGCTCTTGGGCACATGTTTAGACTTGTAGGCTTGATTTTAATCCCAAGTTCACTAACCAAGCAAGGTATCCTATTTGGATAGAATTTCTAGGAATTTGTTGTTGATATGCACCACTATGCAAAATGGTTTGCTCAAAGATTTGCTAATGCATTGATTGCTGATGGTAGCCAAGACTCCTTTTCTGCAAGCCAAGGGTTTCCATAGAAGCGGATTTAAATAAAAGTTGTTGCAAAACAATAGACATTTTACAATTGATGGACTCTAATTTCAAAAATTGAATACTGTCATTTCTCCTACAAAAAACCCAAGCCTTCCCCAACCCAAGCCAATGACTTTGCCACCAATTTAAAACAGGAATTAACATCTTCATTGGCTCCACCTTAGAATTAGTTACAATTTATTTATCTAGTTGTTGTTGAGAATTCAATATGGCAATGAATATGTTAATTCTCTTTAACTTGATAACTGCTTGTGTTACCTTTTTCCTTATTAGCTTTGTTCCTTATTATTATAATGTGAGATACATCAAACAGCTACCAAAACAATAAGAACAATGACACAGTATATAGGCTTCAAGCCAAGGCCAAAACCCCTCCTCTTGAGAGGAAAACCCTTAAATCTCTTCTCTTCTTATAGATCTATCAATTGACGAATACCATGACCTAGTGACTCAGTCAAATACCCTCCAAGATCAAGATCAACAACTAACTCGGCCTCCTGCTGCAAGAACTTCGACCTCCTACTGCAGATGTGAAATCTTGTCTCCTCGGCAATTGCTGCTACCACACTAGAAAATTTTGATCTTCTTCTTGTAACCTTCTTCCCTTCGCTTGCCTTTCCTTGAGACTCAGGGCAAGAGAGATGCCCTAAGTAACCTTCGCTTGACTTCTTTCCTCTCCTCCTTCCAAGATCGAACCAAAGATGACCCTTGCGCAGAAACCCTAGCTTTGACTTGCACGTGGGAGAGAGAATTAGCCCAAACACTTCGACTTCCTTTGTCCTCTTCTTCACATAGAATGAGAGATGAGTGAGTCTTCCTTTGGAGGACGAGTTCCTTTCTATATATAGGCTTCTTCAAGGAGTAGATGTGGCTCTTCACTTAGGCTGACTTGACAGCGCCTAAGCCGACTTGATCTTGGAGAGAATTTCGTCACTTTAAAGACAAAAATATTTTTTCTTTACAAGATACAATGTGCCCATTGGGGCCTTCATTATATGACAATGACTCTTAGACCTAGGATAAACCCTAGAAGCACTCAATGGGTGCTTGACCTATAAAATAAAAGAACTTGAGCATGAAATAATAATTTCTTTTCATTTTATAATTTACAAGAATGCATTTCATACTTATGAAGACCGAACCTAGTTACACATTTTTCAACAGTTGCCTCATGTCATATTACCAAGAAAGTTATCCACAACAAAGATAAAGCCACTTCTTCAAACTCACCCTCCCTTAATCAAGTATTCGACATGGAGGACAACAAAGAGTGGCCGGGCAAATATAGTAAAAGAAAGGACATCAAACTCAATCATGCCCATCGAGATAGGGCAAGCAAAGTTGTTGACGCTAGACCATGATCTAAGACAATCAAAGAGGCAATCATGCAATCTCCCACTTGCGCTAATATTAACTCAGGGCACTTTGTGACAAATAACAGCTTTAGTAAGCTTGTTGATGAAAGTACCCTTCGATGAAGCTAGCTTTTGTACTGTCGAATGTAAGATGGATGTCCATCTCAAGCCACAAGATGAGCACAAGACACATTATAAAGAACGAAACAAGGCATTGTATTTCTCCAAGAAGTTAAATCGTCATGCTTTGAGTTTTGTCCTAGAATGGATTATTGCTAGAATAGGGCTTAACTGGAAAACTAACCATCAGTAGGGAAGTGAAGTAGTTGTCTTATTTGTGCTCAAGGGCTAAAATTTTATTTGGTTGCTCAAGGTACTGATCCAAGTCACAGGTGTGTATGGGCTACTTTCTTTATCCAAGGTATATTAATTGACTTTGGCTCAATTTTTGGTCCTAACCTTTCTCAAAAGTGAATCCTCATTTGGGATTGGCTAGCTTTCTTCTATTGGACATTGAATGGATCCTAGGGCTAGACTTCGATATTGTGGTATTGGTCAGAGATTGTAAAGTGGGGCATGGCCTTCCTATAGCATGCTATGAGAGGACAACAAGAAAGTACAGGTGTAAAGCAACTTTACAGATTTATATCTTAACTGGAAAAGACAAATATTGGACTACAGCAGATGGCTTACCTAGTACAATATGAGGCAGGGTAATGAGCATCCAAGCATGTTTGCGCAGATTCCGTGGCCCTAAAGAGGGTCTCATCTTTTCAAAAGTTCAGAAACTAATCGACATTGTTATGGATGCCCTCCAGTCAGACCACCACCCATTAGTCTCCTCTCTTATGATTGGTCAAGCGCAAGATGAGGTTGACACATTCCTCAAAATCAATGTCTCTCACAGAGCCCCCAAATATTTCCATGCATTGGTGCGTAGGATTTGGAATTTGGTCCAACATCCACGTGGAAAAAGAGGATGGATCTTGACGTGGGAAGTTATAGTTCATAGAAAAAGGCAAAAAGATTGTGCTTAATTTTAAGCAAAAGATCAAGCAAGGCAGATAAGAACTTGGGGAGATCAGATATTTTCTTGATGATTTTCCTTGATCAGGTTAACACTTCATCAAACGCAAGAAGATAGAGAAGGGTGCTAGGATGGCACTTTAGAAGAGGACTTACCATGAGAGTAACTGACATTAACTTTTAAGTGCATATTTGCCACTACTTTGACCCTGATTTTGTTAATGCAGCAAGTAAAGAGATTCTCAAGGTGGCCCCACTAAGATCTCTGCATTAGAAAAAGATGATTTGGGTGAACAAATTCCAAACGAAATATTCTTTATGGCCTTAATAAAATGAAAAATGGTAAATCACCTGATCTGGATGGGTTACCATACGAATTCTTTAAGACTATGTGGGATATGATTGGTGATGATGTGTTTAGGGTGACCCCTGAGGCCTTCTTCAAGGCAGATTTCAAATTCTTTAAATCAGGGCTTTGATCAAATTAATCCTGGAAAGTTTAGCTATAGATATTATTGGAGGTGGGCACCCCATTACCATGTTAAATGTATCTTATAAGATAAATGCAAAGGCCCTTAAGCAAACTATGTTTCTCAAGCGCAATCCATCTTGGACATAGTTATTACCATCTGTAAAACTATGGAATGGGCAAGTGAACCAGCTTTTCAGGTGACAGAAGAGGTTGGGATCTCCCTTTCCCAGGCTATTGGAACTGGAAGAATCAGGATCATCGCATTGCAAAGCTTCCAGATCTCAGGAAAAGAGGCTAAGCGACGAAGGGATTTTTGGAATACTTAGCACGTCTTGGATGGATTTGAGAACTTTCACTTATCCTAGGGCCCTGTCTTATGATAGAGCTACTCCCATAATTTACAGCTTAGCCAAGGATCTCCCCGTAAGGAACAATATCTTGCAAGGCCCTATTTGATGTGATTCGTGGTGGGCTTATGATAAACCCATATTTGACTGTAATAGTAAAAGGTTGTATCTTCTCCTGCGCAAAAGGAGTCACTTGGCCCCAGTTCTTTATCGTTCTAAAATCATATGTCCCGATGGATTAGTTGCTTGTGAAATGTTTAGCCATACAGAGTTTCTTCCAAAGTCAGTTGTTGCATGGCTACTGATATATCAATATATTCCAACCAAGGATGCACTTGCCAAGAGTGGTTCCACTAATAATAAGTGCCCTATTTGTATCAAAGCTAAGTCATTCATGTACATTCTACAAGAGTGCCAGTTTGCATTCAATGTTGGAGACTTGTTCAGCAATTGATCTCTAACAGCAACAGGGGATGTAGCAATGTCTGAGGGATACAACAAATGCAACCGCATCTGGGTTACGACAGTGCTTGAGAAGATGTGGCTAGAAGGCATAGTGGTGGCAATTTGTGGTTTTTTTTGCCAAACTAAACTATATAATATTTGACTAGCAAACAATTAAAAGAACAGAAAGTTAATTCATTAGAGACAAGATCAAAAAGTTTTGGTGCACTTGCAGAAGTGATTATCTTCACTGCTAGTGAGAGGGATAAAACCATGTGGAAATGTGCGTTATCATTTTCTGATAGTTTTCCTCTAGTATTTGGTATAACATCAGCTTTTTTTTAAGCAACTACGCATATGATGGCAGCTATGATTTATTTTTTAAGTGAAGAAACAATAAACAGCATGGTTTTCTTCTTTTATCAGAGTTTATTTCCACGAAGCAGCACTTGCTTCACAAATGGTGGTCTGTGGTTATGCCCATGCAAATATGCCGGTAATGGATCACACTACTGCAGCTATCAAGGATTGCCTTGTGCAGCTTAATTTTTCTGTCTCGGGTTGATTTTGCAAAGTTTGAATATGATTTCCACTGCTTGTATTTTTCTCAGGTTTTTTTAGATAATAATTCTTATAAATAAAAAAATAATTCAATCAATTATGAGTCTTATGTGAGGTGGCCACAAGACAAAAAAAATATTTTCAAAATGATGATAGCTATAAGCCAGACGAATTTGGCCACACATTCCAGAAAGGTTTGAACTTGTTCTAACACCACTTGTGATGCTTTTTAGTCACAGAACGCCACAGGCATTCGTAAGAAATGGGACCAGCTCATGTTGTCCAAAAGGGTAAAAGTGGTAATTATTGAATGCAAGTGATGCAAGAATTGATTAGTGTGCATTAAAGAACACTGTCATATATATACTACTTAAAGACACGACCATGCTAATAGACACAAACCTTTCATTATAGTGATCGACATAATTATAGTAAATTTAGATATAGACATCTTCAAGTGCTTTTAGGCATATGAGATCATTGCCAATGATTTTTACAATGTCTTCAAAATGTTCACTCCCTCACTCAATAGCTTATTACAAAAATTACACTGAGACTTACGCTCACTGAGGTCTTTGCAAAAGGACCAACAAAAGTCTCTTTCTTTTGCCTTTTTAAATTTTTTGGGAACTATGAGAAGAAAAAGGTTGCTATGGATTTATGGGTGAAAAAATAGCTTTAAAATAATCAAAAATCCTTCAAAATAGCTTCTTTGGTATTGAATATTTTGCAACAGATTTCGCTACATTGCAAAAAAAATGTTTCCGAATCGGAATGCAAATCTAAGACCAATCAACTTTTTGCTTTTTGTCTAGACAGTTCCAAAGGGTCAATACCAGTGATATTTCACTACAGTAAACCCTCCAAACTCTGTCAGCTGTAAATTTTCTTACAATCCAAAACAATGTTGACTCAAAAATATCACTTTTTCGACTTTATATGGATCAATCGAGTTTATGATTATGGACTTGCTGAGTTTGTAAAATCTACAAGCACAAAAACTTGAAACTATCAAAACTCGTATATATTTAACTTCCACCGCTGAGTTTAGCCGGGTCTTATAGAGTCAAATAGGGTTGGGGTGTTATGATTCAATGATATTTTTTCTTTGAAGAAGAAATCAACAACCTAAAAAATCTTGAATTCAAGGCCAAAAACAAGTTCAAAGCTGAAATGGCATGAATCAAAATTGCTCTGTATTTTTTCTTCACTTTGCTGACTTATTTTGGCTCAACCAATGCATACAAGACATATCATAAATATTTATAAAATATCTTAAGATAAAAACATTGTCAATTGAAAAGCCGGAATACAACGAAATGCATTGCAAACGAAGAGTCCCAGGGAGCTAAGCAATTGAAAATGAAGACAAAGATACCTTACAGTGGCACCAAGAACATAGATGAGGAACTGACATGACATACCTCCGCTATTCGCCTTTCTTTGTTCTTCCTCAGAGAGAGAAAGTGCAATAGCGTGATCCAAATCGTCATTTCCACTATGTGCATGCCCATCCTAAATGAAAATATCTCAAATTACATTGGGATCATGCTAAGAATTGTAACTACAAAAGAATACTAACTATTGTTGATATAAGCAAAGTAAAAAGGAATACAATGAAACTAAAACGCATTACAAAGTAAAGGCATTTGACAATAGGCAAACTTTCTAATAAATATTAGTCACTTTTACCATCTCAAGAATCAATGTTCAATACCATAATCAATACCTCAAATTTGTGTAGACCAAATATTATTACTCACTCGTTACCATTTAAGGATCAATATTCAATACCATAATCAATAACTCGAATTTGTACACATCAAACTCTTTTACATTCTCGTTTTATCATGACTACCAATTCTGCATGAACTTAGCTAGAGCTGGAATCTCAAGCTGTATAATTTTATTTTATTTTATTTTTATTTTTATTTTTTCTTACCATGGTGGATCGGTATTTCCTTGAAGTAATCCAGGTGAGGTCAAAGATAAAGCCTAGCGGCTGCCACTATAACACCAAGAGTATATCCAACAGCCAGTAAGCTAAAATATACCCGAAATTTATGACTTAGCAAGAGCCAAGACTCCACAGGGTCGGGGGGCCTACTCCTTCAGCCTTATCACAACAGGCCAAAGATGTTCCCCCATAAGATTTAAAACCAAGTGGAAGGAATAACATCACATTGTACCAACCGCTCAATTGTCCCATGATGAGACATCCTAAGTTATTTTACCATAGCTAATTGATATTAGTTTCGGTAACCTAGAGTGTGTGTATGACTATAAGGGTTTTTGGTACAATGGTTAATTTTGGTTACTAACTTACTACGGATTCCAGAATCGTGGATAGCCGTAGTTAAAGCCTCCAAAGAGACTTGATATGCCTCGCTTGCAAGACAACCATCAGGGATATATCGTAACATGTTTTTAGGTTAGATCTTAATTGGAGGAATTAAATTTTTGGGGAGTTTCTCTATTAGAGCAAATTGTCAACTCTTCACATTGTAGACTTAATAGGACTTTTGATTTCATTTACTGTTCGACTAACCTATGTATTTTGCACGTACACTACATACCTCGTGTATTTGATTTTGGTTTATTATCATCATAAATTAATTTTCATGATTGAAAGACTATAATTGCTAGTTCCTTCATTGGATCATTGTATACAATGTATTTAAGCCATATTATAAACCATTTTATGATTGAAAGACTAAGATTGCTAGTTACTTCATAGGATAATTGTATACAAAGTATTTGAGCTATAGTATAAACCATTACGAGTCATTATATGTCAAAAATAAATTGAACATATTTGATCAATCAATATAAAATAAGGGCACTATAAAGCATATAGATTGAATAATCCTAATCCGAAATTAATTGCCAAGGGTTTCAAAAATATTAAATCAGTAATAATCTAAAAAAATCAACAATCATTTAAAAAATACACAATTTTATTTTTTTTAATTTTTTAAATATAAACCAAATAACAATATCACATAATCACATTGCCACATAAATGAGAAAAAAACAATGTCCTATAAGATGTAAAGGATGCTAAATGATATATCAAAGTTGATATTGAAGCTTAATAGATCTTCAGTCAAAGACACAATATTGAATAACCGATACAAAATGACATCAAAGATATATAAAATACATCTCAATGTAATCAATGATCTACAAAGATCAATCTAGCAACTAGCTATCAATTCCCTCTTCCTATGTTACAAAAAAAATTAAGGGCTCATTTGCCACAAAAAGTCCCTATAACATCAATGTAGCATCCATTAATGAATCCCCAAGCATGAATCTATGTACAAGCTAGTGATGAGAATTCCTCATAAGCCTCCTCGATGTCAATGTCTTCCTAGTAGACCAACACCTCTCCCCACCAAGGATGGGCCATCTACATCCTCCCCTGCACATGCTGAAGTTGCTCCTCTTTTACGTCTAACCACGAAGGTTCCTCCTCCAGAATCGGCCACTCAAACATCACCCTCCACTCAATCAAGTTGTCATATTTTGGAAGGAAATCATAACCATGTCAAAGTGGTGCTCAATGTACATCACCAACAGTCAAAGATTACAGTGGGCATAAACCAAATCAGCTGGATGTTGATACTCTTAACATATAAGACAGTCATAATAAATTTAGTAAGTCTTGACTCTTGAGGGTCAAAATTGTCACTGACATGCTCATCCAATGGAGGAGGGCAAGAAGAAGTATCCTTGCCATACAATAAACATACTAGGAGAGCGGTACTACTAAATTACTCATCTAATGAAGGAGCACTAGATGGAACAACTTGTATAGAAATGGAGATTGTCTCCACCAATCAGTTCAATTGCTAGAAAAAAACTATCAGCTCCCTTCTCATCCAATGGAAGAGGGTGAGAAGACATATCCATACCATAATGATCATCTACTAGGTGAGTGGCACCACTATAACATCCAACTAAAAAGGCATAGGAAAAGATAACTTGTATAGAAATGACGAGGGCAGCTGCCAAGCAACTCATCTAGTAGAAACAATTGTCACTAAACCTGTGATCCAATACAGGAGAGCATGAAGATACACCTCCACCATACTATGGGTCTCCTAAGAGAGTGATATTGAATTGTCCATTTGCAAAGGTGTCAAAAGAAGCATCCTATGATAAAGAGTATGAGTAGCCATCTCAACTACATCAGTCATAGCTGAAGTGAGAATGAGAGAATCCAATTCTATATATTTGAAAGGCTTGAATACAACCAAACACGCTCAAATACAACAGGTGTGTGGGTTTATGGATACCCATCAAAGGCACACCTAAGAGCATGAAGCTCGGAAGGAAGCTCAAATATAAGATCAAATGGGGCTTTTAAAAATTCAGCTCCCCACAAAGAGTGGTCATGGCCAAAATATAGAATATAGGAAAATTGAAATACAAGCGAGAGATAACCAACTCGAAAATATGGTCAACCGTAGCTAAAATAAACAAGGGTGATAGCTGCATAGTAGCATAGTCCCTGCCTCCTTGTGCGGGCTCTGCATTTTGTCGTTATTCAAGAATGCTCCATTTCCGCAATTGTTTCCACAATATGTCGTTATTTCCACCTCCACACACGCTTCCTCTGCACCTCCACAATATGTGCAATGAAAGTCACTTCTGCACCTCCGCACTCCTAATGAAAGCGACCTCTACATTCCACACTTCTTCGACTTTTGCTATTGGTGGTTCCAGTTCAATGGGTTAAATTGTAGCTTTTGCTCGATCATCAATAGGTTTTGAAACCTATACCAAAAGTAACCAATTCTCGGTGGTTAATTACAAAGATCCCTAATGTCCAATCAGTAGCACAAGTGCGCAAGTAGAAATAAATCATTCTTGGAACTGAGCAACAAGATATAACCTTGATCAATTAATTAACGATAGAGGCAGGAACTATGCATCTGTATCTAGCTTTTGAACTAGCAAAAAATGGATCATTTACTGAGTCAAAGGTCATGGCGCTCCAGTGCGCAAGGAAATAAGAACAGGGATCAGGGATTCTCAGGGAAAGTCAAATCTATTCAATAGGTGAACAATTGTGTTCTCAAAGACAGACTGTTGGTTGCAGAAAGCAATGTGAATTATAATACATCCAATTTCTCAAGAACAATCAATAAAATACCACAACAAAGAAAGCAGGTTTTCCCTTTTGGGTTTCCTAGGTAAACAAACATGTCAATTTGTGTGCATGTGTTTTTTTGTCTCTGGGGTTTTTCTATTGCTTATATATTGCTAAGAAACTCTATATCTTGGTGGAAGTAAATTTGGTTTCAGTTTTCAGTTGCCTAGTTTTCAGTAATTCATCTAAGTTGTTACAGAGTTTCACGAAAATTAACATGGTATCAGAGCAAAGTTCAGCATAAAGACCAACACCAAATTACTCCGTCAGTGAAGAGCGTAGATTAGGTTGAAGGCTTGCACTAGAGTTTTGAAGATCAGTTTTTGGATAGCAGGATGGTGTTCCAAGAACTAAGGGCAGATCATTGTTTCGAGGGAGCCTCAAACTTCTGCTCATGGAAGGAGAGGATCTCAATGGTGTTGGAAGATAATGGGGTGTGCTAGAATTTGTGAAGAATCAAATATTCCCACCTCAAGATGCCCAACAGTTGATCCAACATAACAAGAATGACACCAAGGCCAGGAGGACCATTCTTTAGGGGGTCAAAGACCATATTATACGAGATGTGGAAAGCCATACTAGATTTGTATTAAGGTTCCAATCATGTCAGGAAGCTTGCTCCAAAGGACAAACTAAGAAATATCTGGACGATAAAAGGAGAGCCCATCATTACGTACCTTTCCAAGTTCATCTAGGTTCGAGATGAGCTATACCTAGAGTGGGCGAGACTATCACGCCGAAACGAAGAATCATGCGGACGGGCGACTTGGGTAGGGCGCGTCGTGCATGACGAAACGGTGGAAACGGTGAAGTGTTGAGGTTGTGAACGAAGGTGTGACTTGTGCGGAGGCGCCCGTGTGTGGCGACTTGGTTACGACAAGGCACGCCCAAGTTGGGCAAACAACACGATCGTGTGACGAGGTGAACAAAGGGTTGGTAAGTTGTGCAGTGACCGTGTAGAGGTGCCGACGAGCTGGGCAACCGAGTTTGCTGAAGTTGGAAATTTGGCTAAGTGTAAATTTGGGGTTTCCCAAGATTTAACTTGTACTTATAAAAGAAGATTATATATATTGATTCGCGCAGACTCATATTGTAGGGAGTTGCCCCTCCCTTTATACTGTTGTGCATTTCTATTGTATAATGTTGTTTATGTGAATGTTATGGGCTTTCACTGTATAAAGGACAAAGATAATACTTGGTAATGAAAAATAAACTAAGTATGGAATGTTAGGCGTAGTCTACAATCGTAAGTATTGGTGAAAAGAAAACGGTTGGTAGTGTCGCACCTCGCTATAGTGCGGTTGTAAGAGTACCGCCAATGTAGGGGCGTGACACGTGCGAGGTCGTTCAGGGAGAACTTGGGCGAGGTCGTCGGGCAGGAAACTCGGGCGGAGTCGTTCGGGTGACCCGGGTGAGGTTGTTGGGCGACCCGGGTGAGGTCGTTGGGCGACCCGGGTGAAGTCATTCGGGCGACCCGGGTGAAGTCGTGTGGCGACCCGGGTGAGGTCGTTCAGGCGACCCGGGTGAAGTCGTGTGGCGACCCGGGTGAACGAGTTTGGGTGAAGGAGTGGACGTGCGGACGGGCGGCCGGGTGAGGGCGCGCCGTGCACGTCGAAACGAAGAATCGTGCGGACGGGAACTTCGGTAGGGTGCGTCGTGCACGACGAAACGGTGGAAACGGTGAAGCGTTGAAGCTGATACACACCTGCACTTCGTGATAGGGGGTATCAGAGCTGATGATCAAGAAGCTGATCGGGTTGATGATGAAGTGCTGATCCCACTGCACTATCATGACAGGTGGTATCGAAACTGGTGAACTAAATCAAGGAGCTGATTCTACAAAGACCGAAGACTTGAAAGGGAGTTCAAGTTTTGCAGGTGACAGGTGGAATATCAGGGTGATTCAAGTGAATGGTGAAACAGGTTTAGCAGAGGAGAAGCTTAGTGCTTGGGCCAAGCTGAACGACAAGGCATGGCAAGTTTGGAAGAATGTGAAGGGAAGCTCTTGCTTACCTTATACAGGTTGAAGCGGTTGAAAGAAGAGAACCCCCGAATTCGTAAGGAACTTGAAGTCTTGGAAAAAAATGTTGAAGACGAACTTCTTCAACTTGGTTGGATAATGGAGCAAGATGAAGTTGCAGATTGTGCTGACAAGGAAGAGGAAGTTGTGATGATTGAGGATGTTGCAGATATGACAATGATGGAGGATGAACTTGAGATTGATCAAGTTGGACCAGGATCGTGCAGTTTGCAGACATGGATGGATGAGGATACTCGCATGGAGGAGCCTCATGATGATGATGTAAGTACTATTGATACTTGTGTTTCATTTGAGCATTTGGTAGATGGATCGTATGCAGGGAAGGGCAAAATTAGTTTGTCGATGCTAGGGAGGATATGGGGCATTGAAGATCCTTTAGTAGATAGCCACAGGACTACCACAGGGCGTATTTGACCAGCATGATGTGTGCAAGTGGTGGACACTTGGCAAGTATGCCAAGTCATCTTTTCAAGGCCGATACAACAGAGCCAAAGGGATTTTGGAGTTGGTACGTTCAAACATGTGTGGGCCCTTCTCTTCTCCATCACTCATGAGACACAGGTACTATGTCACTTTCGTAGATGATTATTCTCAGAAGACATGGATCTTCTTTATGAATAAGAACAAGGAGGTCTTCTCCATGTTCATGGAGTTTAAGGCCTTCGTAGAAAACGAGACCGAGAAGAAGATCAAGGCATTGAGTGGCAACGGCATGGAATATGTCTCCAATGCTTTCAGGGATGTGTGAGCCAAGGAAAGCATTATGAGAGAGTTGACAGCACCCCATACCCCTCAGCAAAATGGGGTGGCTGAGAGGAAGAACCGCAGCATAGTTGAAGCAGCCAACTTGCATGACTAGAGACTACTTATGTTCTTGTGGGTAGAGGCATGCAACACTACAATATTTTTGCAGAACAGGAGTCCACGACTCCACACAGAGTGCTTGGATGAGTTACACAGGGGGAGGCTTTCAAAGGCAAAAAGCCTGATGTTTTTCACTTCCGCATCTTTGGGACAAAAGTTTATTGCCATGTGTCCAAAGAGACCTGGAAGAAGCTTGAGCCCACAACTGAAAAGGGAATTTCGTGGGTTACAATGAGACATCTCAGGCATACAGGGTGCATACCATCACTCAAGAAGACAATTATCAAGTTGTACATGAGGTTTGAGGAGGACAGAGCTCTAAGGGCATCCTTGGAGTGAGAGCAGGTTGGAGTACTTGAGGAGGAGCTACTCGCTCCCAAGCAAGAGCCTCAGCCAGTATCACAGATTGAATCTCAACCAGGTGGCAAGCGAGCCGCACAGCAAGATGACCAGGAGTCAGTGCAGGATCTTTGGTTTCAGTTTTCAATTGCCTTGTTTTTAGTAATTCATCTACGTAGTTGCAGAGTTTCAAGAAAATTAACATCTTTGAATTATATACTTTGTCAAACTTAATGTCAGCTTTTATTCCCATTTTAGTATATTGTATTGCACTACCAAATTTTGTCCGGACTTCATGACATCAAACTTTAATGCAAACCAAGTGACTTAGGTTCTTAGTCAACATAAGCTATTAGATGCTAGCAATGGTGTGAAACTCACTATTTTTTAGTATGTGGCTAGAGGTTTTAAGCAAATTTATCAACAATAACAGTACTTAGAGTAGTTAATCACTATGTAACGAGATCTTGACTTTCACATTGAAGGTTTTTCGTGCAAAATAATCAATTTGAATTTGTCTTTGGCTTTCTTCACAAACCACTATGTGGCTTGTTACCCACCCAAGTGGCTAACCCCTAGGAGAAAATTTCTCTTCTATCGTTTCAACTTGTCGACCAGCAGCCTTAAGATGATCCAAAGATAGCTAGCCTCAGATGCCTCGCATCCATGCTTTGGTCAGTCCTTTAGTTCATCTTGCCTACTCATCTGATGAAGGTGGGTCATCAAATATGAGGCACATTAAACATTTTCGTATTCAAGTTCTTTCATTTAATGTTTAAGGTCATTTTAGTATGGATCAGAAAATAAATTGGATGATTGACCACTTTTAGCGTATCTTCATTCCCATGCTACATCTTGGTGGTGATCACTTGCCCCGAGTCGAGTGTGACCTTCATTGAGGCCTTTCTTTCCACTGTCTAGAAGGGGCACAAATAGGAGGCTCTGATTGATGTTGTGTATCCATGGTAACCCATATGTAACATTTTCCATCTCTCACTTGTATCCACATCTCATCTTCGGGTTCATTGCTATATGTCACTAGTATTGTTTCCTTGGTTTTCCTCATCCTTGAGTAATGGCCCATAAACTTTTCACTATGAGGTTGATGCAGTAGAAAGTAAAGAAAAAGCATGTGCCATAATGATAAAATGCAAAATATTGGCAGGGATAAATGAAAGTACATGTGGAAAAGACTAGCCTAAGCTCGACCCCCCTCATTAGCCCTCACCCAGTTCTTGGCTAATGCTTGAGCTATCTAAATAAAAGGAACTTTGACTATCCCAGCCCAATGAGCAATGAAGTGCTTCATTTTTAAGGGGTTAGTGATCAATCAATAAAAGCTTGTAAACCAAGTTATATCTGCAAAGAAAAAGAAAATCAATGAACAAAAAGGCACACAAGAGGGGTGGTTAAAATAGGCCAAGGAAAGGGGTAACTCAAATCCCACAATTCCTCCCTCTTTGCATCATAACTCTCAAGGATGATGGAATTTAATAACCAGAACAAACATTGTGGCAACCTCTATGAAGTAAACCCCTACCATGTCATTGACCACTTGCACCTATTGATTGATGGGTTAGCATAAGAACTATTCCTCCCCTTAGGGTTGGAAGCACTTAATAGGGCCTTGTGATAACCCTCCCATATCTAAGCATAGTAACTTGTTTACAAATCATAAGCCAGAAATACTATGATACTCTTATGGTTCTTGTACCTATGATGTTGATCTTACTTGATTCCATGAGTATGTTTTAGATGCTTACTCCTAAGTATAGTTGCCATTCCTTGAGGGATTGCATGATGTTTCTCCAACACTTCAAAGAGGACATCCATCCCCATTTAATGGCTACTCTAGGCACCAGAGCCATGACATTGACCACCTATTGAGAAGAATTGACCTTTGGATGTCCCCAACATAGTTGATGACACTCTCCTCCCCCTCCAGAGTTGCCATTCCTTGAGGGATTGCATGATGTTTCTCCAACACTTCAAAGAGGACATCCATCCCCATTTAATGACTACTCTAAGCACCAAAGCCATGACATTGACCACCTATTGAGAAGAATTGACCTTTGGATGTACCCACCATAGTTGATGACACTCTCCTCCCCCAACAGATATTGCACACCTAAGCTAAGGCATTGCTTAGAGAGCTAATGTACCCCTGAGATGACGAGAGACCCCCAAGTTGGCATTGCACCTTCTTGATAAGTGTTGCCTTGTTTATGAGATGATTTAATGATGATGATGACATGAGACCCCTCTAGAGGGGATGGTACACTACTTTAGATGATGAAGTCATGCCCTAGCTTCATGACATCCCCTTCATGAGGCTTGGGGTGATGGTGTGGGTTTATTTGATGATGATGCCTTATGGAGGAAACCTTTGCTTATTGATTGGACACCTCTGATGAGGAGATGTGGCTTTACAGTGAGGAGCACCTTCCTGGGTCATCCATGTCCTATTTTGACAAGAGATACACTTTTTTAGGGGATGACATCATACTTGAAGGAAATTTTGTCTCACACATGTGGGCTAGTTGAGACTTGTTTTTTTGTTTTATCACTAATATAGCTATCTTTAGGGGTCGACTTGTGACCTCGTATAAGTAGAGGGAAGTTGAATTAGCTTGGAATGATTGCCACAATCACACTTGAGAGAGTGCACACTCACTTATCTCTTTGCTCTTGGTCGCTATGGAGCTTTAAATAAGCAAATTGTCTTGGGGAGGATATTGTGGTTGGATGAATTTTTCTCTTGGATGATAAATGGTGATTCTATGGTGATTTGTGCAAATGTATTGTACCTATCTTCTTCCATCTTATATTTATGGTAGAATTAGGATTTCAATGAGATTTTCATCATATGTGTTGAAGCTTTTATGGATCTAACATCTCCTTTGCAAGATTATCATAAAGTTTCCATTGAGGAATCTTAGTATAGCTTCCTTGCATTTTAACTCCAATTTAATTGAAATTTGTTAGGTTTTGTTGTTGAAAAATCTAGGGCAGACAATCAGAGTATTTATTAACTTGATTTCTCTTTAATCCTTGACATTTTATTGTGATTTATATTAGGACATTATCATCATTATTTAGTTTTCTTCATCATCAAGACAAATGCCAATAAGAACATCACAATGCAAACACAAGAACACCATAAATAGGCTCCAAGCCAGGGCAAAACCCCATGAGGGGAAACCCATAAATCTCTTCTTATAGAATCAATTCAATGAAAACTTCCAAGACCTTGACCCAAGAAAACTCCTTCCAAGAGATGAGCCAGCCAAACCCCAAAAAATATCTCTGCAAAATCTAGACTGAGGTTACCCTAGGTCCTCCATCAAACTCACACGTGTGAGCAGATAAGGATGTCAAGAATAGAAATTCACTTCCTTCACTTCTTCATTGGCCTCCTAACAATTTCGCTCCTCCTTGTTGGATCAAACCTCTTCTTTCTCACTAGGATCATAAGTATATTTTTGTTGTGTGTGTCTTCAAATGGAAGCGAGCTCTTCTTTATATAAGCTTATTTTGAGGGCGATTAGGCCTTTCTACGCTGACTTGAGGAGGTTGGCCAGCTCAGTCTCTTGGAGGCTTCTAGACTCATTATATTACAATAATAATTCCTTCTTAATACATGAGCCCTCCAAGGGCTAAGACATCATGACTTGACTCAACAGACCCCTAGAGCACTCAATGGGTACTTTGACCTAGGACAAACAACTATGGGCAAGAAACCAATTTTACAATAAATAATTTTATTTTACAAATAATATTTCTTTTTCTTTTCTTTTGACAAGTACATCAATAATTACATCAAGTCATGACTCAAGTACAATTATGAAGACTGACACTAGTTACATTTCAACACTCCCTCTTAACTAGGGAGGTATTCATAATTGACCACAGGTACAAGGACAATACTTCCATTGAATTATTCTCATAAGAAGAGTCAGATTGGTAAGCCATCTTAAGCATCAACATTATGATCAATATACAACCAACATTGTCAACATAGCAAGGCCTTGACTAACAAGCTCTATCTCTCAATAGATCAGAGCACAATGTTGGGAGGCTTTACATGGGACACCACACTACCTCTCAAGGCACATACCCCATCCGAATGTTCACAAGGTATGTCCTTCTAGGACTATTCTTATCTTGGATTCCCAATCCTCAAAGAATATTGGTCCTCTTCAACCACTCTTGTCTTGGATACCCTGTCAGATCCTCAAAGAGTGTCGGTCACCAGACTACTTCCTATCTTGGATTCCAAATCCTCAAGGAGTATTTGTCTCAGATGCTTACCCAATCCTCTGGACACCATTCTCTCCTCATGGCCTTCACTAAGACTTACGGTTGTTAGTCCTGGTCTAGTGCATGACACATGAAGCAGAGAACCATATTTGTCACTCCCTCTCAACCAAGGAGGAGCTCCCTCTCAACTAGGGAGAAGTGTCCATCATCAGCTACTATGATAGTAGCTCTCAGGGCTCTATCGTTATCATCACACGTGCAAGCTTTCTTTGAATATCACAGAGCCCTCTACATACAGCATCATCATCAAGACAGGGTCCAACATCACTTTCCACATCATCAGTCTGCATTTGCAGCATCTTCACGAACCAATCATATTAGAGCTCGAACATGGCTCCCTTTGAACATCAGGAAAGTGATCTACAAGGACATGATCATCAATTTGTCTACGACCTGCTCTTACATCTATTATCGTGACTTACATCAGCTCCTCAAACCAAGTATCAAGGAAGCAACCCAATGGTGTCATCATATCTTACTTAAAACGAATTTTCTTCATATAGCAGGATGTGCAAAACTTAACAGTATATCAAGTCATCATCAACATCATGCTCTTCCTTCAATCTTCATTAGAGTCTTTAGCAGAACATATCTCAGCCAGTCATCTAGCCCTGCTCCTCATTTCCAAGATGAGGTTCATCGTGTTGCACCTGAACCAACAGCTTCTAAGAAGCATATATTATTATTAGCTTGGAGCAAGAACTTTATATCAGCTAGTTTACTACTATATCAAGTTCACGAATCCTTACGTATGCTGCTATTAATTCTTCCTTTCCAAGCATTCACAATCGCGCGACCATATCATGAATTTGTCTTTATACATCAGAGTGCCCAAGGATCAACCATTATCAAGGCCCTTATAGTTCCCTTCTTCCATCATGCTTGCCAAAATAGAGGATTTGCAGCATTCATTGACAAGTACACCCAAACAAAGTATACAATAACAAAAGCATGATGTCAATTTGTCAATCTAGGGTTACCATGGAAACTTAGAGGATGGACTCCTAGGGTTTTCAAGTGCCAACCCTAGACCATATACAACTCATCAACCTTATCCATGCATATACTTGTCATGAGCCCTAGATATAAACCCTAAAATACTAAGGGTTAGGGTTTTTATGAGTGAACAAGGTAAGGGTTTCCATATGACTAGGGTTTACTTATGTTGTCAAGGGTTTTAGATATCAATACCAATATCAACAATTTTAACAACAAACCCTAGAACCATACACTCAACCAACCCTATAATATATCATGTTGGATCCTTAATAAAATATGCCATACATACCTCAACATTACATACCTTTATCGCAGTGACCTGCTGTTCCGGATGCCATGGTCTCTTCATCGTTTTTCCTCAAGGTGTGCATCAACTCAAGATATTCTTCACTGTATTCATCTCCTTATCTTTTCTTGCTTCAGGATCAGTATACTACTACTCTTCTGCTTGTTCATCAGTGATGTTCAGATCTAGAGAACTGTCTGCAACGATATACCATTTAGCCAAGAAGTTTCCAAGATGTTGACAATGACTGTCAACAAAACTTATCTTGTTGTCAGCTACTGATGTAACAATAACCCTTTCCCATGATGGAACAGAATTAAGGATTTCTTGATCTTTAGAGAAGGGTTGACAACAAACAGAACCTTCCTTCAAAGAGATGACTGTCACAATATTGTGACCCTACTTATTGCCTTTGGACTGTTATTTCTTCAAAATCAATAAATTGTTGCTTCTCTGCTTGCAACTTTGTGATGCACGAGACCCACAGAGTTGACTGCTCTGTCACAATGTTGTGGCCTTACCACAGCTTGTAGTTGAGCAATCATATTTCAACATGTGTAACTTCCTTACAGAATACAAGGACTAGGGTTTCCAAGTTAGACCCTAATCAAGACTTCTTCCAAACTCAAAAAAAAACGATTTCAAGTATCTTCTTACAAGATTATTTCTTAGTGCAAGTATTATAGACACAGCAGGAGAGGAGCTTCCACAAGTCGGTTCACTGTGTCAAGGCTTGAGCTGTGTGTATATATATATGCTTCAGATACTATGGATATTCAGGCACACATTTGAGGATCTCATGCCACAGATTCTTGTCTATTATGTCACTTCACAGGCCGGCTCACCTTTTGGTTGACTAGGTTGAATCCTGTATATATGTATGCTCAGAATAGTTGACCAAAAACTCGCCTTTTATACACAAAACTGTCATTTCTTTGTGGATCTATACCATTGTACATATTATGGCTCTATTGTCACTTGAGTATGCTGACGAAATTATGGCTGTGGGTGAGAGAAGGAAGTCTTGGCTCCCTTCTTGTAGCCTTCCAAGTAGGCCTACAACTTCCGATCTGCTTGAGACTATTTTGAGCTCAGAACTTCGATGTCTTGGTAAACTCAATGCTTCCTTTACATAACTCGGACTAGGGTACAGGTGTAGAACAATGCTTAAGCTCAACAATACCCTTGTTCTTAAATCTCTATTATGCACAGGTTCATCCTCTTTCAAATAGTGCTTTCGGCTCCTTTTGAAAGGTGACAGAGGGTAGCCTTTTAGGGCTTCCAAAAGAGACTTATGCATATGCCTTTCAACTTTAGACTATGACCTTCCAAAATAAAGGATTGATCACTCAAAACTTGTCCAAAACAAAGGCTTGATAGATGAATTTTGGATCCTTTCATATGCAGGTGAAATTTATAAGTTTCAATCCTCTTGTAACAATACTAATGCACAGAATGAAACTTGGGCTTGACTTTCTATGCACAGGAACAAGACTGAGACTTCAGAATTTCAGCTTCTTCAGTAGCTGGCCTTCAATTCAGATACTTTGCAAAATGTGCTGAGAACTTCCTTTATGTAGCTTGCACTTTGTATGCACAGATGTTGGGTATGAATCTTGATTCTTTTGCTTCAGAACTTCGGCATCCTTGACAGTGGCCCTCAAACAGGACTTATGCTAAAAAATAGCCTTCCAACGAATTCGGTCTTGGATCTGAGATATGAAATTCGGAAGTCTTGAAAGGAGATTGCAGACCTTGTAAGATCTCTCTTCACCTTCGCTCCTTCACCAAAATGTGCGGTCTTTCAAGGTTGCTTGATTAGCCTCATAATCCCTCCAAACTCAAAATTTTATGCTCTCGCTCTACAAGAATAGGCCTGCAGCCTTCCTTCAGAGATTAGGGCTTGATAACCACAGAGAAGAGGACTAATAGAATGAGTCCAGAACTTTGATTTCTTGATTGATGAATTTGTTCTAAGGAGAGTAGATCTTCTAGCTATTCGATCATCAAAAATAGTGCTTATATCCTACAAAACTTCTCGCTCCTTTCTGTGTATGCCAGTAACCTTATCTCTGCAATTGGGGCTGGAAATTGTGCCTAGAATTTTGTTCTTCATTCCTTCTCAAACTTGGACTAGGGTATTCGCTCCTTTTGACATGAAATGGTGCCTATATAATCATCTTTTTTTCCCTCGCCTTAAAGCCCTAGCTCTGATTCATTGTTGAAAAATCTAGGGCAAAGAGTCAGAGTATTTATTAACTTGATTTCTCTTTAATCCCTGACATTTTCTAGTGATTTGTATTAGGACACTATCATCATTATTTAGGTATGTTCATCATCAATACAAATGCCAATAAGAAGATCACAATGCAAACACAAGAACACCAGAAATAGGTTCCAAGCCAAGGCAAAACCCCACAAGGGGAAAACCAGAAACCCAGAAATCTATTCTTATAGAATCAATTCAATGAAGACTTCCAAGACCTTGACCCAAGACAAAACCTTCCAAGAGATGAGCCAGCCAAACCCCAAACAATATCTCAGCAAAATTAGGCTTGAGGAAACCCTAGGTCCTCCATCAAACTCACACGTATGAGCAAATAACAATGTCAAGAATAGAAATTCACTTCTTTGCTGGCCTCCTAACAATTTCGCTCCTCCGCCTTGTTGGATCAAACCTCTTCTTTGTCGCTAGGATCAGAAGTATAATTTCGTTGTGTTTTTTCAAATGGAAGTGATCACTTCTTTATATAGGCTTTCTTTTGAGGGTGGATTAGGCCTTTCTAGGCCGACTTGAGGAGGTTGGTTGACTCCATCTCTTGGAGGTTTCTAGACTGATCCGGACTTATGCAAGAACACAATAGAATACAGACAAACATAAACACAGAGATGCAGTAGAAATAAAACTTCATTTCATCAATATCAAAGAACTGAGAGATGTTTACATACAGAATGGAAATAAACTAGTGTGCGCGATGGTAGCTTAACTCTGAGAAGGGATGTAGCAACTACATGCCTCTAAACTGTGTTACAATGAGGCTCAAGGGCCTTTTTATTATTGAATAACAAAGAGAAATCCTAAACAACCAAAACCCTAACCCTAGGAGATGGAACACCAAGAGTTTGTGGGCCCCGTTGGGGTTAGTTGGGCAGCCAACTTCCCAGGGTCGTAACTTGGTCATATGATCTTCGTTTGGCGCATACAATACCTTGTTAGAAAGGTCACTCCGGGTACTACAGGATTTGCGGCAGACCCCTGCCTATGATGACGGGACTACTGTGGACCTCAAAAAAAACGTCATTTAGGGGGTAAAAATAGCTTCAAAAGTTCAAAACCCAGAAAACTGCTAAAAATAGTAAATGTTGCTATTATCAAGGAAACTGATGAAACTAACTGGGGATCTAGGAGGAATAGGTGGGTGGCCACCAATATCCACATAGATCAATCCTCCCCCCTTAGGAAGCAATTGTCCCCATTGCGTGCAGAGTCTCCATGAGGTGAGGAAATTTTTGTTGAACCTAGTCCCTAGTGAACCACTTGCCCTAGTGAAGGAGTTGGCCTGCTTTGACAACCCGATATAGCTGGATCCTCTGCTGGGGAGTGATCTTGATCTGTGTGTCCATGATCCTATCAGTTGTGGCCTGTTCGACACAGCATGGGTTGAGCTCTGTTGGTGTCAACTGCTCAGCAACGTCGGATGTGTCCAACAATGGAGGAATGCATGGCCACAATCGGTCCACATTGAATACTAGGTGCAGGCCAAGGAACGGTGGAATGTTGAGATTGAAAGCATTGTCCCTACAGCCTTAGTGATGGTGTAAGGCCCATATCGAAACGAGCGAAGCTTGCGGTGGGGCCCAATGAGGCGTTCCTTCTGCAAATGTAACCAAACTTTGTCGCCCACTTGCAACTTGTGTGGCACCTGATGTTGCTCATGACGTTGCTTGTGCTTAGCATTTGCTCTATCCAACATGTCATGGACCTGCTGGCAGAATGTTGGATGCGCTCAATGAAGTTGTTAGCCCTGTCAGCTTCAAATTGGACATGAGCCGAATTTGCCTAAGTAGTTGTAAATGGTATGGAAACATCAATGGGACAGTGGTTAGAATCCCAGTACCACCTGAAAGGGGTTGTGGCCAATTGAGCTGTGGAGAGCCCTGTTGTAGCTGTGTTGGACATAAGGGAGGCTCTCATCCCAGGTGTGTGGGTGCTTCGAGTTGTACATGCGTAGGATGTGCACGATCATCCTGTTGATGACCTTTCTTTGGCCATCAGTTTGGGGGTGAAAGGTCGTGGACTAGGTGAGCTTGGTATCCAACAACGACCAGAGGCTAGACCAAAATGCACTTAGGAACCAATTGTCTCGATCTGAGATATTGGACTATGGGACCCCAAAGTGTATCGATACTCGTTCAAAGAAGAGTTTGGCAGTGGCTTCTGCTATGATGCTCTTTTTGCAGGCCGCCAGAATGGCCATCTTAGAGAATTAGCCAACGACCATGAAAACACAATCGTTGCCATCCTTGGTAGAAGGAAGGCCAGACATGTAATCCATGTAGATGGATTCTGAGGGCTGATTAGGAGTAGGCAAAGGAGTATACAATCCTTGCTTCTTGATTGTAGACTTGGCAATGGCGCAGGCAGTGCAAGATCTGATGTACTTCCCAACATCTTGTAAGGGCAACGCAACAAAATCCCACTGATCCGAATTTAAACAGGGACGCAACAAAATACAGAGATAACCATATACACAAAGATGCAACGGAAATAATACTTCATTTCATTAATGTAAAATACTGAAATATGCTTACAAACAAAAATGGAAATAAACCAGCTAAGGCGATGGTAGCTTATCTCTGAGAAGAGATGTGGCGGCTACATGCCTATGAACTGTGTTACAATGAAGCTCGAAGGCCTATTTATTGTTGAGAAACAATGGAAAACCCTTAACATCCCAAACCTAACCCTAGAAAATGAAACACCAAATTGTGGGCCCCGTTTTGGGTAAGTTGGTACATCAACTTCCCGGGGTCGTAACTTTGGCATACGACCTCCGTTTGACGCGTACAATAGCTCGTTAGAAAGATCTGTCCGAGAACTATAACTTTGAGAAGAGAAACATGGGTCCAGGGTCCATGGACCCATGTTGCTCCCAGATTTCCCAAAAAACGTCGTTTAGGGCCTCAAGACGGCTCCGGAAATTCAGGACCCGAAAAACTGCTAAAAATAGTAAATTGTGCTGCAATTATGGAAACTTTAAAACTGAAAGAGACAGTTGTGGGCGTCCAAATGGGATAGGTGGGTGGCCACCAACATCCACCTGGATCATTCCTCCGCCTTAGGAAGCAATGGTCCCCATTGCGTTGAGTTCCTCCATCTGCTGAACTTGGTGGCTGGTGAGCTGTTCTGCAATCTCAGATGTGTCCAGTAATGGTGGGAAGCATGGTCGAGGGCGGTACACATTGAACACTTGGTGCAGGCGAAGGAATGGAGGAATGTTGTGCTCCAAAGCATTATTTCCCACAGCCTTAGTAATGGTGTAAGGACCATGTCGGCGTGGTCAGAGCTTCTAATGGGCTCTTGTAAGGCGTTCTTTCTGCAGATGCAACCAAGCTTTGTTGCCTACCTGAAGCTTGTGTGGTACCCCTATGGGTGAAAAGAAGTTGTTCCTGTGTTCTTTCATGACCGTATCCCTCTGCTGCTGCTGCTGCTGCGTGGAAGAACCCTTCGCGTGGGTCATGGATGTGGTGACGATCTTCCCCTTACTTTGGGAGCGAACCAGACAAAAATTAAATTTCCTAGTCCGGGAGATGAGCTTGTTGCCTTTCTTAGTCGAGATCAGAGAGGTGGCGGTAGGTGGGGCTACCTCCAGTATCCTGTATAATGAATTAACCAAAGTAATAATGACAGCACGAGGCCTTGACTCATATACAGCATGTCGCCTCCACAAGTATGGTTGGCCTAATAATACATCACAAACATCCAAAGGTGTAACATCACACAATACCTCGTCTATGAAAGGCTTGATGTTGTAGGGAAGGCGGCACTGCTGGCGAACTTTGAGATCTCGTCCTTCGTGAAGCCACCCGATACTGTATGGCTGCGGATGTGGTGTAGTCGGTAGGCCCAACCGCTTCACGACCTCTGCTGAAATGAGGCTCTTTTGGTTGCCACTGTCGACAATGAATTGCAGCGGCGAACCCTTCACCCACATCTGCGAGTGGAAAAGGCGCTCCCCCTCCACTGGGTCTTCAGGCTCATTCTTTTGGATCTTGGCGGTGGCAACAGTGACGCTAGGCTCCACATCAATGATCTGCTTCCCTTTGCCATTCCCCTTGTCAGGTTCTGACTCAGGGTCGGAACATGCATCTAATTCTGAAGCCTTCAACTCGGCCACCAGTGACTGCTTGGTCCGACACTCACTTGTGTTATGAGTGGGACTCTTGTGGAACTCACACCACTTTCCTGTGTCCTTCTTCGACTTCGTGGTGTTGTTCTTTTCTTGCGGCTTCGACAGGTTGTCTTGGGTCACCCCGCCTTGGCTTTGTCCTTTGGTCTTCAAATTTGCAGATCCAAAGTCTCGCTTCTTCTGTTTGAACTTTTGCTCGATTTTGACAGCGTATCAGTACGCCATGCCGAGCGAGGAGATGTTCAGGAACTCCATCTCTTCCTAGATGTATCTGTGTAGGCAGCCACAATATTTGAGTACCAAATGTAGCTCAGAGTCCTTGATACCCAACTGTGTGCGAAGGGTGTGAAAAAAGTTTGTGAACTCTGGCACATCTTGGTCCCTTCCCTGCCGCAGCGTGGTCCATTTGATGTATTTGTCCTCATAGCTTTTGACAAGGTAGTACTACTCCTTGACGACATCTTGGAATGAATCCAAGTGGGTGCAGTTGAAAATACTGAGCTCGTACTTTCATCCTTCTGCTCGTAGTAGGTTTCCCACTAGTCCTTGACGTGGGGGGCTGCTTTGAGAAGAGCGAAAATAATCTATTCCTGACTAGAAAAATCATGAACAGAAAAATACCCATCTAGCATATTTAACCATTTACCTACGGCATCTACGTCTATTTGACCCTCGAAGATGGGGATTTCAAAATTAACTTGTGCCTTAAACAATGTGGCATTTCCAGAGTAGCTGTTGCAAGCTAATGCGTCGCCTCTGGGTAGCCGTTGAAGGATCTGTGCAAAGCTATCCATCATCGCGTTCCTTTGCCGCTCAAGGGCTTCTTCGAGCAAGATTTTGATAGGATCTCCTGCCCCCTCATATTTCTTCTCATCCGCCATGGGAGGCCGTCGAGGTTTGCAAGGCTGGTCTTGCAAAGGTTCGACCAGTTCAAGCCCTAACTCCTTATATCTCGACCTCGTTGGAGACATGCAAAGAAAAACAGAGAAAAAGCAAACCGCTCTGATCCGGATTTAAACAGGAATGCAACAAAATACAGAAATAACCATATACACAAAAATGCAGTGGAAATAATACTTCATTCCATTAATGTAAAATACTGAAATATGCTTACAAACAGAAATGGAAATAAACCAGCTAGGGCGATGGTAGCTTATCTCTGAGAAGAGATGTGGCGGCTACATGCCTCTAAACTGTGTTACAATGAGGCTCGAAGGCCTATTTATTGTTGAGAAACAATGGAAAACCCTTAACATCCCAAACCTAACCCTAGAAGATGAAACGCCAAATTGTGGGCTCTATTTTGTGTAAGTTGGTACATCAACTTCCTGGGGTCATAACTTTGGCATACGATCTTTGTTTGACGCATACAATAGCTCGTTAGAAAGATCTGTCCAAGAACTATAACTTTGGGAAGAGAAACATCGATCCATGGACCCATGTTGCTCCCAAATTTCCCAAAAAACATCGTTTAAGGCCTCAAAACGGCTCCGGAAGTTCAGGACCCGCAAAACTGCTAAAAATAGTAAATTGTGGTGCAATTACGTAAACTGAAAAACTGAAAGAGACAGTTGTGAGGGTCCAAATGGGATAGGTGGGTGGCCACCAACATCCACCTGGATCATTCCCATTATTCTTGGCTTGCTGCTTTGAGGAGTTGTCCTGGGGGGTCGCGGCCTGACTCTGCCTTTTGCTTTGTGGCTTAGGGCCGCCTTTGCTCTGCTTTGGGTTCGCAAATCCAAAGTCTCGCTCCTTTTGCTTGAATTTCTACTCAATCTTGGCAGCATATCGGTATGATGCATCAAGCAAGATGTCCAAGAACTCCATTTCCTCCTGAATGTATTTGTGCAAGCAACAGCAACACTTGAGCACCAATTGTTTCTCAAAATCTTTGATATCTAACTTTGTGCACAGGGTATGGAAAATATTCGTCAATTCATGCACATTTTGATCCCTTTGTTGCCACAACATAGTCCATTGTATGTACTTGTCCTCATAGCTTGCCACAAGGTAATATTGTTCCTTGATGGCGTCTTGAAAAGAATTCCAAGTGGGTGTGACTGAAAATAGTGAGGGTTCTCTCTCGTCCCTCTGTTCATAGTAGGTTTCCCACAAGTCCTTGACATGGGGAGTGGCTTTGAAGAGTGCAAAAGTAAAATTTTCCCGATTAGAAAAGTCATGAACCGAAAAATACCCATCCAACAGATACCATCTATCTATCTATGGTGTATGCATTTATCTGGCCTTCAAATATGGGAACGTCAAAGTTCACTTGTACCTTGAAGGGTGTGGCGCCTCCAAAGTGGTTGTTGAATGAAGATGTGTCGTCTATGGGCATCTGCTGAAGGATCTGGGCAAAGTTATCCATCATTGCGTTCCTTTGTCGCTCGAGGGCTTCTTCGAGCAATATTTTGAAAGAATCTCTTGCTCTCTCGTCTTTCTTTTCTTCCGCCATGGGAGGTCGTCAGGGTTTGCAAGGCTGGTATTGAAAAGGCTTAACCAGTTCAAGCCCTAACTCCTTATACCCCGACCTCGTTAGGGACATGCAAAGAAAAACAAATAAAAAGAAAACCGCTCTGATACCACTGATCCGGACTTATGCAAGAACGCAACTGAATACAGACATAAACATAAACACAAAGATGCAGCAAAAATAAAACTTCATTTCATTAATGTCAAAGAACTTAGAGATGTTTACATACAGAATGGAAATAAACTGGCTCGGGCGATGGTAGTTTATCTCTGAGAAGAGATGTAGTGGCTACATGCCTCTGAACTATGTTACAATGAGACTCAAGGGTCTTTTTATTATTGAACAACAAAGGGAAACCCTAAACAACCAAAACCCTAACCCTAGGAGATTGAACGTCAAGAGTTTGTGGGGCCCGCTGGGGTTAGTTGGGCAACCAACTTCTCGGGGTCATAACTTGGTCATATGATCTATGTTTGGCGCATACGATACCTCGTTAGAAAGGTCTCTTTGAGTACTACAAGATTGCAGCAAACCCCTGCCTATGGCTACGGGCCTGCTGCAGACCTCAAAAAAAAAGTTCTTTAAGGGGTCAAAACAGCTCTGGAAGTTCAAGACCTGAAAAACTGCTAAAAATAGTAAATGTTGCTATAATCAAGGAAACTGATGAAATTGACTAGGGGTCTAGGTGGAATAAGCAAGTGGCCATCAATATCCACCTGGATCATAGACTCATTATATTACAATAATAATTTTTCCTTCTTAATACATGAGCCCTCCAAGGGCCAAGACATCATGACTTGACTCAACAGACCCCTAGAGCACTCAATGGGGGCTTTGACCTAGGACAAACAACAATGGGCAAGAAACCCATTTTACAATAAATAATTTTCTTTTACAAATAATATTTCTTTTTCTTTTAACAAGTACATCAATAATTACATCAAGTTATGACTCAAGTACAATTATGAAGACCAACACTAGTTACATTTCAACATTTGTGGAGTAGAGAAATCTCATAAATTGCTCCAAGTGTACACCTAAGGTGCAACGCTCAAAGTAGGGGTTGTCACTCTAATCCCTACTCACTCTGTTTAGACTCTCTCCTAGCTAAGTCAAGGGGGGTAGTCCCTAAAGACGATGATGAGGGAAAACTTGTTGGAACAACAAGTCCTAGGAGAATAAGGGCAAGGCAATTACTTCTTTCAATAACTTGAATTAAGGATTATTTGACAAGTGTGATTATGAGATGATCAATGTATATGTTCACAAGATGAATCTCAATTAGATCAATAAGACAATAGCCAGATAAACAAATAAAGACCAATGCCTTAATAACAATGATCAATAAAGATGTAACACTTCCAAGAGATAATATTTCAAGTTACATGACAAGTAATGCTGCAAGACAAATGTTAGTATGGAAGATATTGAAATATGAGCAGAGAAATACAACTTGTGAGATGAATGAAACTTGTACTTTAGAAATATGCCTTAATGAGATATAGCCTATGTCACTGGATTCGGCGAATTTAATCCTTGGGATTCGAAATTTGCTGAACCTCAAGCAACTTCGAACAGGTTTGATTTTGTTCGCCGAACTCGAGCTCCACAACAACAACAACAACAAAATCAACTTAAAATTTGCCGAAAAAATCGTTTATGTTCGCTTTGATTTGGTCTAAAAATTCGAATTTGGGAACTTAGGGTTAGGCTGCCCATCATTTTTATAAATTTTAACAATTAAAAAAAAAATATTAGCACCCGACTGCCGTTTATGTCTTATCGCGGCCTGCAGACTGCCTTTTGTTTATATTTTGCTCGCGGCCCATTCACAAATCACAGACACCAGTGACCCAAATCCCTACGCTACGTTGTCAGCCCATCACCCATGTACCCAAGTTCCAACTCCCTACGCTACATTGTGCCTGTCTCCTCCCGCGACGTCGACCACTGTCTAGTCTCCAGTCTCCCGCCTGACTAGCGACACCGTGTAAGCCAAGCCTCGGCCCTCAAACTTACTCTCTCACTCGTCGCCGCTACCCTCACTCAGTCGCTCTGCAGACTGCCTCTCACTGGTCGCTTTGTCTCTCGCTCAGCACAGTGGACTGTGGAACCTTCAGGCTTCAACCAGCTGGACTCCTGCTCAAGCCTCAACGTGACAACAAGTCACAGCCCCCAGCATGACAGCAAGCCACAACTTTGCTGCTTCTTGGTTCTCGGCGTCAATAAGTCACACCAAGTCGCAGCGCGCAGACAATCTTCCTACACAGTGACACAGTGACGGACTCAGGAGCCAAATCCGACCTAGACAGGGGACGACAATGAGCAGTCCTAGTCAAAATGCACATTTTTTTATTAATTAAAACTTAATATATACAATTTAGTAGCTAAAATTTAGGTTTTTTTTAATATAGTGTCTGGACTCTCAGGCTTCAGCCTGAGAGATCCAGATTGTTTAAATTTATTTTATAAACTATAGTTTCATTCTACAAAAAAATATAAAACTAATTAAAATGTAAATTAAAACAAAAAAAACTGTAGATATTTTAGGCTTCACCTCAGTCTTCAACAATCAGAACCTTCAAATTTCAATGGCACCCCCAAAATCAACTGTTGTAGCATGGAATTTTGTCAAAAAAGAGGGGGAAATCTTTTGTGTCAGCTATGTGGACATAATTTTGTTGCCTCTTTAACTAGAGCAGTGGTTCACCTTCTCAGTATTAGCAATGGAAGTGGAAGTGGTGTTAAAGGCTGCACTAAGATTTCTAATGAACAAAAAACCGCAGTGGAGAAAGACTATTTCACTTCAAAGAAGAAAAAGGAGAAAAGGGAAAATAAGAGGCCACAAATTGAGAGGGAGATTTCCATGTCTTCCTCAAACACCATTAATTCAATCTCAACCATTGGTGGATCAAGTTCTACTCAAGTAAAAACAGGTGGAACCAAAACATTAAATCAATTCTAGAAACCTGTGGAGAGACAAGAAGTTGATGATGCTATTGCAGAATTCTTTTATGCATGCGCAATTCCCTTTAATGTGGGGAGAAGTCCATATTTTAAAAATGTAATTCAAAAGGCCATTGATTTTGAGAAGGGCTATGTTCCTCCTGGATCTTAAGCTTTAAGGACAACTTTGCTAAAGAAAACAAGAGACAGAGTGACAGAAAAGTTGGTTTAGATTAAAGAGTCTTGGAAGCATACAAGATGCACAATTTTGAGTGATGGTTGGTCAGATTTGTGTCATCACCCATTGATCAATGTGCTTGTTTATAGTCCTCAAGGGGTACTTTTCTTGAAGACAGTAAATGCAATGGATCGAGTGAAGACATCATAGTTTATTTTTGGAATTTTGGATGAAGCAATTCAAGAGGCTGGAGAGAAAAATATGGTCCATGTTATTACAGATAATGCATCAAATTGTGTTGATGCAGGGAAGCTGATTATGGAAAAGTATAATCACATTTATTGGACCCCTTGTGCAGCTCACTGCTTGGATTTAATGTTGCATGATTTAGCCAAATTTCCTTGGGTCAATGAGACAATCCAAAGAGCCAAAACAATTGCAAACTTCATCATCAACCATGGTCTCATTTCAAGCATATATAGGAAGAATGCATCAAATGAGTTGTTGAGGCCTTGTGATACAAGATTTGCCACTTTTTATATTACTCTGAAAAGAGTTGTTGAGGAAAAAGCAAGCCTAAGAGTTATTTTTTGCAATACTGAGTGGGAGAGATCTACCCTTTCAAAAGAAACTAAGGGGAAAAATGTTGAACAAATAGTGCTCAATAATGGCTTTTGGGAAAATGCAAACAAGGTTTTAAAAATATGTGGCCCAATTGTTAATGTGCTCCACATGGTTGATGGTGACAAACCTTGTATGGGTTTTGTTTATGAAAGCATTGATCGTTGCAAAGAGGCCATTGCAAGTGCTTTTAATAATGTGGAAGTTGATTACCAGGAGATATGGGATTTAATTGATCAAAGATGGAAGATGATGCATAGTCCATTACATGCAGCAGCATGCTATTTGGACCCTAGATTGTTTGGGTTATCAAGACATAGGGATGAAGAAGTCATGAATGGACTTATCCAGGCTATTGAGAAGCTAAATCCAAATCCAACAATTGCAGGTTTGGTCAGATGTCAATTGAGGGCATACAGGGTAGAAGAAGGGTTATTTGGAACACAATCAGAAAACTCTGATAGGAGCATAAGTGATCCAGTAGTATGGTGGGAATTTTATGGATCAGGGACACCAGAATTGCGAAATTTTGCAATTCGTATCTTAAGCCAAGGATCAAGTGCATCAGCATGTAAAAGGAATTGGAGTTCCTTTTACCACATTCATTCGAAGATAGATTGTTATCTGGAAGATTAAAAGATGTTGTTTATGTTCGTTGCAGTTGGCTTTGAAAAATGTGGCTAAAGAGTCATCCAATTCCTTTACTCCATGGATCGATCCTGTTCCAAATGCATCAAGGGATGAAGCTAATTTTTATATTGATAATGATATTGACAGGGAATTGAGTGATGAATCTGATGATGAAGCATCTAGCGGATTCACATCTCCCATTGCTCTTGATGATATAGAACTTTTTGATATAACAAGTGGGCAACGGGAACATCAAGAATAAAAATTTTGTTCTCGTTTTAGACTTCTAGTTTACTTTTTGCATGAACAATTTTCTAAAACTGCCAAGCTACTTTAAACTTTTGAGTTTATATATTTTGAATACTTTTTATCATATTGTTTTTCAATATATGAAATCTGATATGGCCCATGGTTTTGTTGAATTTGATATGGGTGCCAATGTCTATGATGAATTTCTCACCTTGTTTACTATGTATGGAAGTTGGTTCTTTATTGGCACTCGCTTTCATGGTTTATAAAATTATGTGGAAATGATTTAAATGTTTGAGCAATAATCCTATGTGTTTGCAATGTGCATTATGGACTTTGAAATTTGACTTTAAATTGATTTTATATATATATATATATATATATCAAATTTCTATATGTTGAACTTTATTGGCAAAATTTTAGGTGCCGAACTTTATTCGAATTTCAAGGTCATCAAACTCGAACACGAACACGAACACGAACGTGGTGACTTAGGATATAGCAATTACAATGAACGATAAGGAACAAGTACAAGTAAGTGGAAAGTTTATAAGTAAAGATATGCTCACAATTCAATAATATGGCAAGAAGGATGATGTTGGATGAATTAAATGCAAGACTAATCTATGTGAGATGCCAATGTTAATGCAAATTCTTCAATGAGATATCAACTTCAAGAATGATGCTTCAAAAAGGAATGCTTAAGATATATCTAGATACCCATCCACTTATGATTCAATAATTTAAGCCCAAAATTACAAGATTTAATTAGGTGAAACAATATCTCAAAATGCTTTTAATGGAAAATGCTTAAAAATGTTCTTCACTTATATTATATTATGATAATGAAACCAAGTGAGAATTAAAGCACCAAATGAGATTGTTAATCAAAGAAGAGATGGACTTCTTTAAATCTTAAATTGCAAGTGAAATGAAGACAAACTATTCAAATGCAATAGATCAAGTAGCCAAATAGATTAGATCTAAAATGTAATGTGCATGAAATTAGAAATGAAAAAGTTGGAAGTTAGATCTAGAAATAAAATGAAAACTAAGCCCTGAAAGTCCTCTTTAGACAAAGGTAAGAGGGTTTTAACTTTTAAATTTTCTTTTTGAAAAGGGTTTACAAATACCCCTCCTCAAAACCTTAATGAGAAAAATTCTTTATAATGATTTTACAATATTAAATTGAAATAATTTCTCCCACAATCAAACAAAACTTGTCCAAAGTGCTTTCGCTCTCCTTCAAAAAAAAGGAAAATTTCGTTCCAGAAACTATATGTCCAGAGAGAGAGAGGATATACACATAAGAGAAATGAGATTCTCACAAGAAAGGGAAAAAATGAAAGCGGCTCCCAAAAATTAAATCTATAATTTTCCAAGCATTATGTAACAAATCAATTTTGAATCTTCCCTTAAATGTGTAAACGGTAATGAGATTTCGCAAGGATTTAATGGGAGCTTTGCAGCCATGGAGAGAACATCCAAAAAATTAATACGGCTTCAAAATTTCAAACCCTCAAATTTCCAAAGCCCAAAAAATAACTCATTTTCCTCAAAGATCAAGCGTTAGAGTGAGTTTCACCATATCAATTGGAGATATCCTTTAGAAATTATTTAAAATTTCAATGATGAAATCCCTCTACAAATGCTTATGGCAATAAAAGATATTTAATCAAAACTAATTGTGGGCATGTAGATAAACAAGCTCAAGATCTCAAAAAAATCGGTTTTGAACTACAAAAATTCGTTAGAACCACAAGCGAATAATGGAAAGAGATTTGAAGAAAACCTTTAGTAAAGATTTTTTTGTAAAACAATGAAAACCCTAGTCGTCCAGCACTTTACGTGGAGAAAGGAGGGTTTAAACAACGGGCAAAGGATTATTTCTCAAAATTTTTGATTTCCTTTGATACTCCAGAAAATCCATCTGCAACAGAAAAAAAATTTTAAAAAGAAACAAAAGCAATATGTATAACATAGAGAAATTGAATCTATATACAAAGATTATCTACAGGTTTACAAGTGATGGACCAAAGGATTATGAGTCCAACTCCAATCCTTGATCCTTAAAAACAACTCTTTTATTAGCAGATCTATCAATTAAAACACCTTATATAAAAGAGTTTAAGATATAAATGAATTTCAATGAGGCACTAACCAAGAAACCCTGCAAGAAAGTCTTTGTTAGATAAGTCTTGGGATCCAATCAGGAAGGCTCTTCAGGTCTTATGCCTTGAGAATTGGTTGGTCCAACTGAGGACTTCCGCTTACGCCCAAGTTTTTCGAATATAAAAAGGATCTCCACACACTCAAGATCAAGTTGTTATAGAAACATTCATGCTATTTCTTGTTGCTTTAATTCAATGGCTAGGAAGGTAATTAATTCATGGTGGAAGACACGGAATGAGTGATAGTAGGCCTGCAACTCACGCTAGGGTTCATCAGATGCGGCTCGCGCTAGGGCTCGAGCGTTAACCCTTTCCCCTTTTTACTCTGAGCTACTGGCGATCCTAACTCAGTACTCCTGCTGAGTTCCCCACCATGGATTCGCCCTTTGAAGGGGCGGGCTCATCCCCCCCTGCAACCACTGGTCTCTCTTCTGACAGGACAAAACGCGTAGACCCTCTGATCAATCCAGGCGCCCTCCCTCGGACCAACCAGGACACTGAGCCTGCCACCGAGGCTATCGGGGACCCTGTAGCAAGTTCTGAGGCCGCAAAGGATACAGGCAATGACCAAAAGACATCAACGTCACAGCCAAAGGCGTCTTCTGCAACATGCATACCGAAGACTGCAGAAAGAATCAAAGTAGATCTCCCCAGTCATAGAATCAACAGCGAGATCCAATATATGAGGGATCATGCACTCATAGGCAAGTTCCTCGGATTCTGGCCTACTAAAAAGGCCTTGCATGGCTGGATAGCTTCCAAATGGAAGCCTAAAGGACAAGTCACTCTGCAGCTTGGCCCCAAAGGCTTCTTCACCGCCACTTTCAACTGCTTGGAAGACAAAACTCGCATCTTCGAGGGAGGCCCGTATTTTTTCAACTCTTCAGGCCTGTACCTTCGTGACTGGAAAGAAAGGTTCAACCCAGACAAGGAAGATTTCAGCTGGGCTCCAGTATGGATACGCATGTATTCTCTGCCACTGGAATACTGGAATGAGGAGACCTTAAAGGACATAGGCAACAGCCTGGGGGTATTCATCAAAGCTGCCGAGGAAACCAAAACCCGGAGATACACCTCCTATGCCAGGATCTGCGTTCACATGCATCTGACTAAAGCACTCACGAACTCGATAAGTCTATTTCATGACGACTATGAATGGATCCAAACAATAGATTACGAGCATGTACCTTTTCGTTGCAGAAAATGCCATGAACATGGCCATCTCTTCAGGGACTGCCCTCTGAATCTTAAATCCAAGGCCCCAGTTAATGAGACAAGCAAAGATTTTGAAGGTTTCATAAAGGTCCCTAGTCGCAGAAGGCATGCGAAGAAAAATCCGGCAGCTCCCGATACCTCCAAAAATCCTGAATCCTAGAACAGATTTGAAATTCTGACCTCTCAAAACACTACGGAGGACTACCCTGAAATCCCTCTTGCAGATCCCTCTCCTTCCTCACCCCCCCGACCCCTTCAATCTGCAGTACCGAAACCCGCCTCAACTCTCACCAGCTTTCCCGCCTCTACCTCCTCTGAAAAAATTGATCCAGAGACAGCCCAGAAATCTTCCACTATGGAAATCGATGCAGCTCTAGCTCTCAGCATTCACCAACAGACAAATGAGGAAGATCAGAATACCCTGATCCACATGGATGAGGAACCAGAGAGCGTAGATCTGGAAGGTCTAGATATTCTCAAACTGGAAACAACGTGCAAACAAAGAGAATTTAATACAATACCCCCCCGGGAAATTGAAAGGCTTGAAGTAGTTCTGGCCAGAGCATGGCACAATAAATGCCTAGGCATTCAGGCCGACAGTCCTTGGGATGGAAAGAAAATCTTGAAAGAAACGAAGAAACGAGGGCGCAAGACGGATCTGCAAAGGACAATTATCATCGGAGAAATGCTGGTGGATTCTGGTAGATTCCCCAAGCTGACCAGGTTCTTCAAATCTCTCCCCCACGGTTCCTCATGAAGCTCATATCATGGAACATGAGAGGGCTTAACAGCCCCACAAAACACAGAATGTTAAAAAATATGATCCAGCAAGAAAAGCCTTCAATTGTCTTTCTTCAAGAGACCAAAGGAAATAGCACTGTATTGGAAAGGATTCTAAATAAGGTTTGGTCAGGATGCCGCTCAATCTCAGTGGATGCTTCAGGGGCTTCTGGAGGGCTGGCAATCTTGTGGAACCCGCAGGTACTCTCCCTTCAAGACTTTCATGCCTCACACTTCTTCATTCAATCAACCTTCCATCTAATTGGGACCAATATCCACGGCCATCTCTCTAATGTATATTTTCCACAAAACTTACAACAAAAGATGGATCTCCTGGACACACTCACAGCTCTCAATTCAGATAGGTGATTTCCCCTTTGGATTGGGGGCGGTGACTTCAATATCATCACGGCTTTGGAGGAAAAATCCGGAGGCAGATCGAAGCTAGAAGCGGACAGCAACGGCTTCAAAGACTTCATCAACAGTAATCAGTTAATGGACCTTCAAACCTCCAATGGTATGTACACCTGGACCAATAAAAGAAGTGGACCTCAGCATATAGCGTCCAGGCTGGACCGCTTCCTTATATCGGATAATGCCATACACCTGGGTGGGGACTTTCATGCTTCCATCATGCCTCAAGCGAGCTCTGATCATTGGCCCATAATGCTTCAGTGGTCGCGTTCGGGCTCAAAGTGCAATAGACCTTTCCGCTTTGAGGCCTTTTGGTTCTCGCATCCCAAATTCAAAGAAGTAGTAAAAGAGGCTTGGAAGTCATTCAATCCCCCTGCAGGAGCCAAGATGTTCCAGCTCCAACAAAAACTAAAACATCTCAAACAAGCTCTCAAATCTTGGAATAGAACTCAGTTTGGTAACATCTTTGAAAATCGGAAAGAGCTGGAGCAGCAGATGACCTCACTACAACAGAGAATTATCTTGGAAGGAAGAACAGATGAATATGCGCAACAGGAGCAGACCCTCTTAACCAAGATCGAAGCACGAAGGCAGCAAGAAGAAGTTCTGTGGCAACAAAAATCCACAATCAATTGGCTAAAGGAAGGGCAGAAAAATACAAAAAAAATTCATAGATCTACAATTCAAAGGAGAATGCACAATAACATCGCCTTCATAAATAATCGACAAGGGGAGAGATTAGAGGCGCATGAAGCTGTGGAACAGGAATTCAAAGAGTACTTTCAGGATATTCTTCGGGCGCCGCTAGGATGCAGGGATCAAGCCATTCGATCACTCACGTAGCATATTCCTAAACTTGTTTCGGAGGACCACAACAAAATGTTGCTCCAGCCCATCTCCAAGCAAGAAGTGGAGGATGCCATGGCTCAACTTAAGGATGGCAAAGCGCCTAGACCCGATGGCTTTACAGCCAACTTCTTTCATGCGTTTTGGGAGCTAATTAAAACAGAGGTTTGGGAGATAGTGGAGGAATCAAGATCGATGCACTGGATCCTTCCTTCCCTAAATTCTACCTTCATAGCGCTAATTCCTAAAGTGGATGAACCCAATACGCCTGACAAATACAGGCCCATAGCACTTTGTAACGTCATTTACAAGCTCATATCCAAAGTCTTGGCGAACAGGCTCAAACCTCTTCTCCCTCTTCTCATTTCGCCTGAGCAAACTGGATATGTCAAAGGGCACCAGATAATGGACGACATCATTCTCTCAAATGAAGTGATCCACTCTCTCAAGCTATTAAAAAAGCCAGGTATGATTCTTAAGCTAGATCTTTCCAAGGCTTTTGATAAACTCAGCTGGAATTATATCAATCAGATGTTATTGGCATTTGGCTTCAGCGCTACTTGGACTCGGTGGATCATGAACCTCATCTCCTCACCTAGCTTCTCCATCCTGCTTAATGGCTCTCCTTCTGCCCCCTTTCGTCCTTCCCGTGGCATTTGTCAAGGTGACCCCCTATCCCCTTTCCTCTTTGTTCTCATGGTCGAAGGCCTCAGTCGCCTCCTTCATTCTGCCATCTCATCCCATTCTATAAAGGGCATCTCCCTTCATGGTCTCCCCCCTATCTCCCATCAACAGTTTGTCGACGACACTATGCTTTTCGGCCACCCGTCAGCTCAAGAAGCCTCTGCCTTTAAAGCCCTGCTCAATCTCTTCTCTGAAGCCTCAGGAACATCCATCAATGCCTCCAAGTCCCAGCTCTTCTTCTTCCATACTCCCACCCTAACTCAGAGGAACATTGCCAGGATTTTAGGCTTCCAGATAGCCGCGCTTCCTTCGAAATATCTGGGAGCTCCATTGCTGGACTCTGCTATTAAACACACCTCCTGGAGAACCCTCATTGATAAGCTAGAAACAAGGCTCTCTTCATGGACCTTCCGTTCACTCAACATAGCTGGCAGGCTCACCCTAATCAAATCCGTTCTCCAAGCTATGCCCCTTTATCTTTTTTCTATATTGGCAGCTCCCAAATGGGTTCTCAAGAACATCTGTAATCTTCAAAGAAACTTTCTTTGGGGGTCCGCGGGACTCAACAGGAAATGGGCTCTTGTCAAATGGACTGAGGTCTGTCTACAAAGATCAGCTGGTGGGCTAGGTTTGAGGGATCCCCTTCACAACAACAATACAATGGGAGCCTGTATCTGGTGGAATTGGATTTCCAAACCACACACTCCTTGGGCACGTCTCTGGCAAGCAAAATACGCGCCAGGCAGTCAATGGGACGATCTCATCAGAATCAGCACAACAACTCCTGGCTCGTTGATCTGGAATGTTGCCAAGCAACATAGTGCCTTCATTCAAGCGCACAGCTTTTGGGAAATCCATTCGGGCACTACAGCTAGATTTTGGAAGGACTCTTGGCAACAGCTCCCTAAACTAGCCTCTCTCTTCCACAAACCCAACTGGCAAGCTTCGATGCAGCAAACTAACCAAATCCATGTTCATTAGTTTTGGCAGCGGCACTCCCCACAAGACTTTCAACTCTGGAGATCAGCCAGCACCTGGCAGGCAAATTGGCAGGAGGAAACATATGAGGAGATCGATCAGGAGTTAAATCTCAGGAAAATTAAATACTCTGATAAAAAGGACAAACTGCGATGGGGACACACGCCAAAAGGTATGTTCACCACCAAGGAAGCATACCAACTCCTCTATCAACCCATGCAAACAACAAAGGATCAGATTTGGCAACCTGGTATCTGGCCTAAGGTTTCCACTTTTCTATGGCTTCTGAGCAAGTAGCGAATCCTTACTTGGGATAATCTTCAAAAGCGTGGATTTAATGGACCTTCTAGGTGTCCTAATTGTAATCTCAATTCAGAAACCATCTTGCATCTCCTGGATACCTGCCCACTAGCAGCACAGCTGTGGGAGAGAATTGCTCAGTGCAATAGAAGAACGGGCAGATGTGTGGGAAATATCACAGACACCATCAGAAACTGGCCTCGACATCCTTTCCAAAGCCTTCTTCTCAACTCACTTTGGAGCCTCATTCCGGGCTTTGTCTATTGGATCTTATGGAAGGAAAGAAATAATAGAACCTTCAACAATCTTAGCAAGACACTTGATACCCTATGGCTCCTTCTCAAACAAAATCTGCAGGAAACTCTTGCTCTAAGACATTGGCAAGATTCGGACCTGCCAGACTCTCCTCAAGAACGCCTCATCCTGAGAGATTGGAATATGGACCTCACTTTCTTAGCTCAAGTCAAAACTAGTCCCCCAATCAGCACTACTTCTCCCCTCAACTGGACTCCCCCGGCGTCACAATCTTACAAATTGAACTTCGATGGGGCTGCTAAGGGGAATCCTGGGCCGGCTGGCTATGGTGGTGTCTTCAGAAATGAAGTTGGTTCAGCACTGTACATATATCATGGGTCAATTGGCAAAGATACCAACAACGCTGCAGAACTTGAAGGTTTATGGAAAGGTCTATGCATAGCAGAAAAGGAAGACTTTTTCCCTCTTGAGGTAGAAGGGGATTCTCAAATCTTAATAGCAACAGCCAGAAGGATTCACTCAGGTACCTCAGCAGCAAAGATTGCCTCAAGTTGGCGGCTTCTGAGTAGATTGGAACAAATAGAGGAATGGCTCAGGACTTCCAGAAGCATTACTTTCAAACATATTCGGCGATCGGCCAACAGGGTAGCAGACAGATTGGCTAATCAGGGAGTCAATCAGCAGCTCCTATTTTTCTCAGGTCCTTTAAGTGAATCCAATGATGTACAACTCACACAAGATTGCACTTCTCTGGTGCAACAGGATTCATCACCCCCGGATGTGGGTGCATAGCCGAGAGATCAGTACGCTGGCGGCGCGAAGGAAGGGCGCGTGGCTCATCACAAGTGCCAGCCGACATCGCACAAGAATTGATTTAATGTCACAGTCCGTAAACATAAATGATGCAATAATGCAGCTCACTCCCTCTTGCAGGTGTGTTAGTATATTGGTAATGATGCTCTGCTTGTTATTCCTTCCCACTCCTCCCTTCTACACTTGTTGGTTCAGCAAGGTGGAAGACAGTCCAGGGTATTGGCGGTCTCAGAATCAAGGCAACGACATTCGTATGGGCTTTCATGCTTCAAACAATCCTCATTGCAACTCCCTCGGTCGCCCCCTCTCAGTCCCATCCACGGCTGTCTGTTCAGTTCCCCCAGATTTCTTCAAGATGCCAAGAATGCGCACAAGGATGATTAGCAAAAGAGGCAGCTCCCGAGGCCGAGTCTCCCGCCAGCCTTCCTCCACAACCTCGGACCCTTCGTCAGAGGCTTCGGATTTTCGTTTTGAAAGATACCCTGAGACTAGAAGCGGACGCGGCAGAGGTCGAGGGCAATTCTTCTCCGAAGAGTGCTCTCTCCATCCCAATTCTCATACAGCTCGCTTCCGCTTCCCATGCACCCTTGGCAACTCCTCCTTCATCGCTTCCGTTACTATCGAGTTGTGCGAGGCTTCTGCGGGTTTGGAGGCTGACAGTCCAGGACATCCTTTGGTACCAAGAATGGAAGACCAGATTGATACCTCGCAGAATGTGAATACTCAGAGAAATACCCAAGGTGGCTCTACAACTCTGGATTCGACCTTCCAAGCCGGTCCGAGCGCTCCTGCAAGCGGGGGTCCTTCAGGAAAAGAGGGCTGACCCTCTGAGTGTGAAGACCCAGACCAATTTGGCTGCCGCATTGTTGAAGAATCGCCTCCAACATCGCATGAAGACTGATCAGGTCTGCACCTTATGATTTTTGTTCAATTGCTGAAAGAAGTTGCTCACTCCCTTCCGGATTCACAGCCTTTTCATGTTTTCAGCTCTCAGAATCAGGTCTTTTTCAATTTCGGATTTGCCGGTTTCCCCTGCGTGGGCGGCTTACTCCTGTTTTTGTTCAATATGTTAATGGGTCACTGTCTTGGTAGCGGCTGCGCTGTTCCTTTCATTTTGTCTCGGTACTCCGTTACTGTTTTCAGTTATCTTAAGTCTCAAAGCAAGTCATTATGCTGGTCTTTTGGTCAATTTCTTAAGCGATTTTTGTAAGCATGCCGTCTCATGGGCTAGAACTCTCAAGGCCTCTGCCTCTCTGTAACCATATTTTTGTATCAATATAGGAGTAGTCATATTCAGATAAACAACAAAAAAAAAGAAGAAGATCAAGTTGTTAGATCAATAAAGACATAAAATAGCAATATAATCCTTAAGAATTAGAGATACCTGCTAATTCAATTAAATCAAAATGCCACCTTAGGTCCAATAATCAACGCAAGATACATGTGCAATAAGTTATTCCACAAGGCTAATGATCAACAACTTCTACAATATTATTCATTAGAGCATTAAAAGTAGGAGAGAAACACCACCAACAATGAAAACCCCAGCTTTTGCATTATTATTATTTTAGAAAAATTACAAGAGCTTCGAGAGCCAGTACACGATCCAAAAATTGAATCTCTTACAATGAAGAGCATATGCTTCCTTATATTGAAAAAATGAGAGCTCTAGAGACTCTTCCAAGTGAAAAATGGCTAGATCCATGAAAGTGCACAAATTTGACTTGATCTTGGTTGATTAAATGCTTGACCCATGTCAAAATAATCTCCATCGTTGATTGCTTGAGAAAAAATTTAAATTCCTTGATGATGCCTTTTTTATTGGTTCAAAATATTTTTTCTGACTTTTTCTCCTTGAAAAATCCCCATTCACTTAACCAACTTGGACCATAAATTCGATTTTCATTTAAAAAACAATTTTTATGGGAATTAATTCCTAATTTCTGGAGCAAAAATATTTTCTTGACTTTTTGCTTGCTTGATTCGTGGAGATTCCCTTCTTAAAAAGTGCACATTCCTTTTTTTTAATATTTTTCACTTGGAAAGAATTTATTTTTTCTCATTTTTTTCTGGCCATTTTCTAGCTAATATTTTTGTTGTTTTTTGACAGAAACCAAAAATAAAAAATAATTATTTTTACTCAAAATTAATTAATTTTTTGGCTTAGGATTTTAATTTATCAGCCAAAAAATTAATTAATTGACACTAAAGGGTATTAATAATTTTTTTCATCCTTAAATATTTTAAATATGAGGGACCATGCACCAAAATATTTTTACATCAAGATATTACAATTAATTCAACCCTTAAAAGAGGAAAACACCTTTAGACATAAACCCTTAATAATTTACCCAATTCTGCAACACAATATGATCTAGTATAGACCAAGTGTTTTTGTAATAAAATAATTTGGCCAAATGTGCTTAAATTATTCCCAAACACACTTTTACAAAAGACTAGACTAAAACACTAGGACACACCTAAGACTTCGACGATAAATCCCACCCTAGCTTTGGGGTGAGGCTGGAGGGAAACACTTTGTCGATCATCCCTGTTTAGAAACACAGATAATCAGTGAGAAGAAAAACCTTCTAGGATGAAATTCGTCGCCAAAATCATAGGCTTACCTAGGTTGTTACATAATTAAACGGTCATACTATCATCATTTACAATAAACCTACAGAATTTAGGTTTACAACTCTGATAAACTATCGAATGATGATGATGAATCCTGGATATCTGACTGCTTGAACATGATGGAATTCCTTTGCAAAAATGTGTACTGCTAAAATGGTAGTCGACACGGACTGGTCAATCTTTCCTTAAACTCCATTGGCCCCTTGATTAAAGCATTAGTCCACTATTGTGCCAATCTCCTTAAAATAACAAAAATCAAAAACCTAATTTTATTTTATGTTTTCCAAGGTAAATTAGGGTCAGGTTACGGAAAAATATGCATTTTATGGCATTATTTACCTAGGACCTTATAGTCCTAGGGTTAGGATTTGCATGTACTAAATTGGAAAAGCATATATAAATTTTTCATGAATTTTTCAGCCATTAATTAGGGATAACATCTAGGGTTTTTCTTGTTTTATGTGTTTTCCGCCATTGAAAAATTATTGTGGTCTATTTCTTAGTTATTCATCTAATAGCTTTTGTTTCTCAGTTGTCTATTATCAATTTTATATTATTTTGTTGTTATTGTTATAAAATTTGCACATTGTAATTGTGTTAATTATAAACCCTAGTTTATAACAGCGATTTGTAATTTAAAGATAACATGTGTTTGGGAACCTATTTCAACCTCACCAACACTTAATAAGCCCTCTAAATTTAGCCATAGGGTCCTTTGAACTCGTTGTCTTGAAAAATTAAATTAAATTTCATCTCACCTACAACCTTACTCATTGAACATTATCCTTTGGTGATTTTATTAGTATAACCCTTGGGGATATTTAGCCCGAGAACACTAGGGTTATCTAATCCCTAAAATCTGTTGGTGAAACCTCCCTTTTGGGGATAGTATCCAAACACAAAACAATAGGGGATCAATTGCTAATGTGACAATGGTGACTAATCCTATTGTTACTCTTAATCTACATTGCTTAGCGAGGCTTTACACTAAGATGCTAGATTTTGCAATAACATGGCCTATATAAAAATTAGAGACCATGTACACCAGTAAGTTTTTTCTTTAGTCATCAACAAATTCTTTATAGCCATGAAGATGCATTCCATATCAATATTAAATATTTAAGTCACTATGGCACCCTAGTTGGATTGAACACTTACAAGTCCAACATCTAATGGAACTATGGCAGGCAGACATTATTCAATAACAATGTGTAATATCCCTCTTGGGGTGTTAGGGTTTTCAATAAACACTTGAAAAAATTGTATTTCATAACAATATTGTAGTACTCATCAATCTATGAAATAGTGATGCTCTTTATTGAATACACAAGTAGTATAGTAAAGAATTCATGTAATAGTTGATTCCCCAAGCAACCACTATAAAGTAGGGTTGATTCAACACATATAACAATCTTACAATGGTCAACAATCTCTCAACAAGGATATCAAATCAAACATGGCTTCTAGGCTTACAAACAGTAGTTGTCCCCTTGCTGCCACAAAATCACATCCGCAAACCTCACTACTACCTTGCACCCTTACTCACCCTTGTTTCATCCTGATCGTGCCCCTTTAGGCCACTCGTGGCCTCAAAAAAATGGCTTCTTGACCCTTTGTTGCCTCAAAAAGTTAGGCCTCAGACTTCCGCTACCTCAGTCGTCTTTCACTCCTAACATCCAATACCAAGGAAGGAATCTCTAAATGGAAGATTGGTTGCTCAATCAAACTTGTAGAGTATTACTTTGTGCAAAGAGAGTATGTTGGTCTAGTGGTGTCTTTCCTAGGGTCTAGAGTGGAAGCTCCTCAAATGTTTCAAGGAAGTTAATCAATCCATCAAGTGGAGCAGGTTGTTGAGAAGAAACCTAAGGTCTCACTAATCTTGTATCCTAAGTGGTGTGAACCCTTGTCTATCATTTGTTGCTCCAAGTAGACTAGACAACAAGGAAGAAAGAGGTGATCTTCCTTATGGTCTCTAGCAAATACATCCACATAGAGACTATGATCTATGTTTGAAAATCTCCTTCATAAAGAGTGCTAGGCATCTTTGGTCAAGATAACACAAGAATCTGAAGAGGGCACCACGCAAGTCCTAATAGGATAATACTACCTTCCTTTGATCTCATAGAAAATAGGACATCTAAAAATGAGATGCTACTTCGATTCTATCTCCTATAAGCCACAAAGTAAGCAAGTCCTATTAGGTCGTGAGTTGTGGTTATCAATCTCAATCTGAAGTCCATAACAGCCAACATAGCAATAACCAAGGGGGATCCAAAGGCCATGCACCCAATGTTTGTATGTATACAAAGCTCTAATAATAAGGTTTCCTATCAACTGCAAAAAATGCCTAGAATAAAAAGCTATCTTGTATCCAAGTGATCTGAATGGACTACCTGTAGATATCCTCTTTAATCACTAGGTCCAGACTCCAAATCCTATTTAAATAGCAAGTGACCTAGAGCATCTAATGAGCCCCCAAAAGGGTAGAGTCAATTAAGAGAATTTGCCACCGACTAATGTAACTTGGAAGCTTTTGAAAACCAACAACAATCCATCCCAAGGAGGCTTGTGGAGGCAGTTGCCTCAAAAGAACATAGAGCTATGTAAGGGTATTGAATCTCGATCCCTATGAAGAGTTGAGTCTCCTAAAGTTTAGACTCGAAGGAAAGAGAAAATTTTAGAAATGGTTTCAAGGCAAAATGAATGGGTTCCAAACTCCACCTAGATAGTCAACTACAGAACTATTCATTTGTAATAGATGGCATAGTAAAAAAATAAGGGTCTAGGCTCTTTCCATCCTAGCCCAATCAACCCAAAGCAAACCAGATCACAATTTCTCTCAAAACCATAAAAGACGATGCTTCTAGTGATTGTGTCAAAGAACTACATCTTAGAACTTGGAAGATATCCTTGATGTGCCTCTAAAATCATTGTATGTTAAGTAGGGCAAGGGATCCATATCCCCTGTTCATCCAAGGGTAAAAAGGATGTCTTCCATTAAACTAAGGCCCTAAAAACTAAACCTCCAAGTATAGGTTGTGATGATCTCACTTTCTATACCTCCAAAGAAAAGTGGACGTCAAAGAGAGCACACTATGACCAATTGAAGATCATAACCTTAGTTTACTCAAGTGTAAGTATAGGTTGTGGTGATCTTAATCTCTACAGTTCCAAAGAGGAAGTGGTCATCGAAGAGAGCATGCTTCAACCAATTTAATATCATAACCTTAGTTTTACTCACGTAAATCATGAATTGTCAAAGATTGCAAAATTGGATAACTTGCCAATCTATCTCTAGTCTCTAGAGCCCACTGAGTGAGGCAACCAAGAGGATCATGTTGTTGACAAAAAGAAGGAAATTAAGACATGGTGAAGAAGACAACCATCCATGTCCTATATATGCTCTCTGTGAAAGGACCCCAACTTATCAATGTAGATCCCACAGAGAACCCATGCAAGAGGGAACCCCTATTGTACTCCTAATGAAATACAAGATGCCATGGGAAATGCAGAGACGACCAAGAATTGACTCATAAAGTCACATAATCGAAACCAAAAAGGTCTCCAAAACAGTGTTGTAAACATGCCAATTTTATCACAAGGTCTCCAAAACAGCATTGCAAACATCCCAATTTTATCGCAATAAAATCGCAATTTTTTGGCATAGCTGATGTTTGCCAATGTTTGCCGATGTTTGCCAATTTTTACCGATATTTTCCCAATTTTTACGATATTTTGGTTTTCTAGACCCTTACCGATTTTACCCTGATGCTGATGTTCGCAACATTGCTCCAAAATACCAATGTCAAGTAACCTTTGGAATAAGGACTCTCTTGAGGCTTAGACGAATACCTTTCAAATTCAAAACAGCGAAAGACTTTCAAAAGCAATAACAAGCCTCCTCAATAATGGCATGAAGTGTGGAAATGTGATTAGAAGTTTGATACTCTAGGTGGAAATTTGTCTATCTTCTAGACTTGAGGTGCCTCCTCTTGAACTCATCAAATAGCCACAAATGAAGGACTATAGCTTGGAAAAAGTGTTTCCAATCATAATAGTCCTATAATTGTTTGAATCTAAACTAACTCCAGCTTTGTGGAACCATGACATAGGGAAGCTTGGGAAACAACACGATTAAACGAACCAGTGATGCGGAAGTCGAGAGAGTGAGTACCATGCTTGAGGAATTGAAAGCCTTCCTCATTAGTGGCCCTACCAATAGCCTAGTACTCATGATCTTAAGTGCTCTCGTGATGTTTTTTTTTTTTTTCTTTTTTTCTTTTTTTAATCGGTTACTGGTGAGAATTATCCTGAACAGACCCAGGATCAAATCTAACTGGCTGCCACTATAAACCTAGGCTACGTGCAACCGCCTGCAAGCCGCACAATAGCAAGAAACTTATGCCTCAACAAGAGCCGAGATGTCCGCTATGGGGTCACCTACTCTTCTAGCCAAGACACAACAGGTCATATATATACTCAATGAGATTTGAACCCTCATCTCGCAGGTTACACCCGGGAAACTTACCGTTGAACCTCATATCACTGTACAGTGCTCTCGTGATGTTGCCATAAGCGAATATATGACAAGAAAGGCCATGTGCACTAGAGGTTGCCCAAGGAAATCATAAAGGGAGTTGGCGTGAGTGAACATGGACAAATTATTGAGATCAAGTGGGAGAACAGTTTGTCTAGGAAATGGTGTGTGCAAAAATATGCATCCCGGAACAATATCCCAGATAATGATGTATCATGATTTTTGTTATAATCGTCCACCTTCACTTCCTAGAAATCAAGACTTAACTGATCAGGACATCATCCCAGTTCTTCATTCTTATAAATCAAATTTGATAGTTGCAGTTCTGACTATAATTGTCATAACAAAGGCTGTATCATTGCAAATGACAAGCAGAAATTTCCAATTGTAATTAAATCTCCCAGTTTAATACTTCAGCGAGATAATAATAACTAGAAACATCTATATCAAAGCACAATAAATAGACAGGAAATATTTATTCACGAAAACTCAAACTCCACTCACTGACTTTGATAAACATTTTCCAAACAACTGAAACTGTAAGCCGTTAATAGGGAATAATAATAATAACGTTAAACCCTATAGCCTACAGGTTCATAGATTCAATATAAAAATGCAACTTCCATGGGAAGGAACCCACGCCTACTTCATTAGTTGTTAGTCAGTTGTGCATTTCCTTGTTTGTGATTCTCTCATTTGACTTTCAAAGTGGTTTGATCTGGAGAATCCACATCGGCCTTCTTAGGTATTTCATTGCTAAAAAAAGAATATTGAATTCAAGCTGAGAAGCTCAGTCTATTAAGAAAGGAGTTTTTTGTGGCAGAAGCTGTTTATTTTTTCCAATCTAATGAGGAAATTACAAAAGTTCGTAAAGCAAACAAAATGGAGGAAACAAAAAAAAACACCTCTTACTAATCAGAGATAGAAGAATAAGGGCACAATAATGAAAGAAAGGAAGCACAAAAGCCAAAGCTTGAATTTACCAAAGAGCCAGAAGGCATATCCCATACCCTATCTTCATCTGCAAATACTCCCTGATATTGGCCCTCTGATATCCTGTGATTAGAGCCTTTAAAAATCTTATTGAGCCACCTCATGATGCGTGATTGTTTTTGCACGTAACCCAAAACAATATGATCTGCATGCATCATTGGAAAAATGTGCCATTAGCTGCCAAAAATTAATCAGAAGAAGCAAATAAAGTTTTCCTAAACGTATTCACTTCATAGAGTAAATAGGAAATAGCTAGAAGAAACCCAACATGTATTGATATAATATTACCAACAGTCTAGGACGCTGAAATAAAGAAAATAGCAATTTCTGTATTCAGGCTTCTGTGATCCATAATGAATTAAGCAAAGTCTTTCGGTAGAAATCACATAAAAGAAATTTTTGGCCGACGCATTTCAAACCAACAAGTGTGGTTCATCATCAGGACCCTTTTTCAACAGCTATATATGCTGCAGATACAAACATTTATATCAGAGACACCAGAAGCATGATTTCACAAGTGGGTGTGGAAAGAAATCAGTTGCTGGACCCTGGTGTAGTAATTTTCAGAATTCAAGAATTTGGGGATTTGTCAATTTATGGTTTGACAAGATCTTTCATAGATCAACAATTTTTTTAACCATGGTGGATCGGTAACTCATTGGAGTGATCTGGGCTAGGCTTAAGATCAAACCTTCCGGCTGCCACTATACCAACAAGAGCATATCCGAATTGGATCCCAAAAGGATCCTAGGAGTGGATGTGGGTAACATTGGTGTAGGTGTGGCACTAGATTTAGAAAGATCCAGTAACTTTGTGTGAAATTTTTACTTCAAGTTTCTACTGTTGTAAGAACATCATATGCACATTGCAAATTGTCTAGATTCCAAAAGGATCAAAGGATCCTAGGAGTGGATGTAGGTACACATTGGGTGCAGATGTGGCACTGGATTTAGAAGGATCCGTAACTTTGTGTGAAATTTTTACTTCAATTTTCTACTGTTGTAAAAACATATATGTGCAATGCAAATTCTCCACTTCATAGGACAAGCCTACATGTGAACATAGCATGGAGGACAGAAATATATCTAATGTATATTTGATGTTGTAAAATAAAGCAGATACTGAAAAAAATAGTAACGATAAATTGTAATCTAGAAGTACTTCATGACCTTACGAGACAAAAGGAAAAACCTCACTGTGCTATCTAGGGTTTTTACCCAGAGACGAAAGAACTTTTAGTTTTTCAATCAAAAGTATAGAGAAAATATTGGTAACTTGGGTAGAAAGACAGACACCTGTCTTTTAGTAATTCAGCACAAAGGATTCTCAGACCAATTTGACTTTTGGCATATAACATTTAAAATCTCGTAAAAGAAAAAAATTTAATAGAGATATAGAAAATGCATTCCATGTCTAAATAATAAAGAAGAGAAAATTGGAAGCAGGTCAATGTTGTTACTTTTCTTATGGAACAACCAGAAAGCGTGACAATATGTGAGTTTGCAACTTTGCACTTTAGATGCATCAAAACAAGCCAGTTCAGAGAAGTATGAGGACTCAAATATAAAAACCAGCTTGCATATTTTACCTTTAATCCCTCAACCTTGGAATTTCATTGTTATAATGCCAATTTTGAACAGGGAGAAAAGTTATAACGATGGAAGGAAAGGCCCGTGAAAAGCAGAAAAGGTCTAGATGTAGAATATAATAGAAATGTTGGATATTTTCCATCAGTGCACTTTTCCATTCATTATTAAATTATACTTAAAGTTTCATTCACTTGCCTAATCAAGGTGCCGTTTTAGCACTAAAAATGACCAACCGTCAAACTGTTTTTAAATTTTAGAATAAACCATGCAAAAGAGCCATTATAACTAGCATGATATAGAATTTCCTGCTAGGAGGAACAGATGGATTTCTCATCTATTTCTAACAACTTGGTGCATCGTTTCCTGTTCAAAAGAAGAGTGCAAGAGAAATGTAATAACCTGCATACATTCATGACAGTTTGAGAGGATGAAAAGCATGAATTGTATCATGGTTAATGGATTGTAAAAAGGAAACTTGCACATAAGGACATGAACTACTAATCAAGGGAATCCTTGAACGAACAACTGACATCAACCAAGAATTCATTTGATTTTAAATTTGAGAAGGAAATTCAGTAGTCCTGGCATGTTCAAATTCTGAAAGAAACTAAAGTACAAGAAGCCATAAACAGGATGATATCCAAACTTCTGTTAGCGCCAAGGGCTCAGCTCCTCAGCCCCTCAGCCTATAATAGTACCTCCAAAAACATTTTCACTGCTTACACAGCCAGAAAAATATTTCAGAGCTTACGCTTGACTAGATTAAGTTGTGGTCATTGCATGATGTCGCTTATATACCAATCTCGTATTTTCACCACTCTTTCACACCTCAACGTTAAATCTGGTGATTTCAGTCTTCAGCAGTCATGTTACCTATCATAGAAATGCTAGAAAATCTTTTCTGGCCATCGTAATAAAACAAAAATTCTGCAGTTCAAGAAAGGTCTAGATGTGTTCCACACAAGCCTATGATATTGCGATGCAATATCCTGAATCTAGCTGTGAATGAAAACTAATACTGCTACAAATTTGCAAAATCAGCAGCTCTATTGACGATCTATAAAGTCAATTATGCCCCTCAAATTTGATGAAACATCTTCTGACATGGACCCAGCTTATTTGCTACCTCCAGATACTAAAGCAATGACCAATATAAGGCCGAAAACAACATTCTATCAAAATAAATTATACAAGAGGATAAGAGAGGAAAATCCAGCCTCACTGAAGAGAAACAAGGTGATCTGCAGTCCGGGTGGGGATGAGGGAATCCATGAACACTCCATGTGTTTAACATTGAATTGAATCTAAACACTGTATTATGTACATTAAATATGGACACTAGAACAGGCCAGTCTAAAACCTAACTTGATATGCACCTCAAGAGTGCAAAGCTCAAGGATATATCTCCCAAGTCCACATGTGGCAAATGCATTAAATATTGGAATTTGAGATATGCAAACTTGAGATGCATATCAGACCAGGGTTTAGATGGATCTTTGCTAGTATATATTCGACTGATAGTAGCATGCACTTAGCAAAATACTGTTGAAACGTTAACTTTTCTTAAGTGTTTTCATTTTATAAAACTATTTTTTTACAAAAAGAAAACAATGTAAAAATTACAACCAAAACACAAAACACGCCTAAGGTCGAAGGCAAACATGGTTACATGTTTCTTAGCCCAAACATCACTACATGTTTCTTAGCACAAATAACAGAGGATACATCCCAATTTCTTTGGCATGGTCTCCATGCTTGCTCCTTTCAAATAGACCGTTAGACCAGCAGTACAAACCCAAATACTAACTGTAGATTTCTAAACCAAAAAATTATAGAGATATGAAGCGAAAATAATTACAGAAGACCCAATTCAAATTGCTGCGAATATGCAAAACCCATCAATCCATGGCTTACAATGGGTATTCTTCTAGCTAAAAAAGGAGGTGGGTGGTTCATCAACTGTAAATTCCAAGCCCAAATATGATACAGAATTACAGATATGAAAAGAATTATCACATAAGACCTAATTCAAATTCCTGTGAATATGCAAGGCCCATGAATCCATGGCTTCAAACGGGCATTCTTCTAGCTAAAACAGCAGGGGGCAGCTTGTCAACTGCAAATGCCAAATATTAAACAGATATGACGAGAATAATTGCCTAAGACCCAATTCAAATTCCTGTCAGTATGCAACAACCACCAACCCATTGCTTCAAATGGGCATTTTCCTAGCTTAAAAAACAGGTGGGTGGTGCACCAATTGCAGATTTCCAAAATAATATATAGATAGGAAGAGAATATTCACCGAAGACCCTATTCAAAATCTTTTGTATATGCAACAACCATCACTCCATGGCTTCAAAATATTCTTCTAGCTAAAGCAGGTGGACGAATTATCAACTCTGAATTTCCAAGCCAGAATATTTTACAGATATGAACAGAATAATTAATTAATAGCCAAGGACCCAATTCAACCTCCTCTGTCTATGCAACAACCACAAATTAGTGACTTCAAAATTCAAATGAGTGTTCTTCTAGCTAAAGCAGGTGGGTGGCTCATCAATTGTAAATTTCAGGGCCCAAATATTATGGAGATGTTGAGAGAATAATTACCGAAATACCCAATTCCAATCCCTGTGAATATGCAAAACCCATCAATCCATGCTTCAAACAGGTATTCCTCTATTTATGCAAGCAGGTGATTGATTCATCAAACATCTAGAATTGGCCTTTAAATTCATTAAATATAATGTATACAAAGCTCCCTCCGTAATTTCATATAATAGATATCAAAACACTGATATAGCAGAGAGAGCTGAAATGCCTACCCAGCGCATTTATTTGACTCATCATCAAATAGTATTCTAAACAGTACTCTTCCAAAGATCTGAATGTGTCTGTACTCTAATTATAATTGAGTCTATGATAAAGGAAACCCCACCATGATCCAAGATGTATAGATCCAGCTTTACATAATCCCGGAATTTCACAGACAAAAATATACAAAGTAGACAGCTAATTCTTCGTCAAAAGTTCAAGGGAATCAATGGGATTAAACGAACCTCGATGGGCCTCCTGAACGAAAGGCGCCCAAAAGCTAAACCTTGGGAATGATTATCCAGGAGCTCGAGAAAAGGATATTGGGCATACTCATTTTAGGTATAAATATAAAAAAGATGGTGTAATTCGTTCACAGATGCGGTCAAATCATTACATAGCGAATCCAGAATTTATTCTGTCATCTACGACGAGCATTGGGAGTAAGAGGGGCCGTGAATTTTGTAGTGCTGTCCCAGAGGCCCCTCAACAGGGAACTAACTAGGCTTGCTCCCGCAAATTGGGGCCTTCGTCAAAATCCTCACATCGCTTGTCTGAACATCTTTCATCAAAAAAATGATATTACAATAAAGTATTTGACAATATAAAGCAAAAGGCTCAACATGTGTAGGACATAGATTGGTGCAAACCATTATAAAAAAGTCCATCAAGGTGGTTAATATGTGTAGTAGATTGATTGGTACAAACCACGATAAAAATAAACCAAACGAATTCTCACTTTTGGACACACTGGGTGCTTGCTAAAGCACATTTTGAGTTTTCTGGTTCTGAACAGTAAGGTGATAAGGCTAATTGGTTGAACATGATAAAAAGGGTATAACGCAATTTAAAGTGATCTATGTTAAGAATGTTTCTAGGAGGTAAGTTGGATAGCGTTTTAGATGGTTTATGATGGTTATAAATGAATTATGAAAATATGGTTAGTAATGAATTATTAAAAAATTATAGTGCTTTAAGAATTGGAAAAATAATAATAAAAAAGTTAATGTGGTTTAAGAATTGGAAAATTAATACTAAAAAAGTTAATGTGGTTTAATGTTTACTGAAATTAGAAATGTTTATGAGATTTTAGTTAGATAAAGTATTATTTCGAAAAAAATATTTTTTTTACATTAATGGTTTGCGAGAGAATTTAAATAGATAAAGTATTATTCCGATTTTTATTTTTATATTTTAAAAGTATTAAAAGAAGTATTTTAATATTGTTATAGTTGTTGAGTTGAATTAAAAAAGTAAGAATGTTGGTATTATGAAAAATATTTTGACATTTAGATTTAAAATGAGTATACATAAAAAAAATGTTTTTATTTTTAATTTTTTTATTATTAGAAAAATGATATATAAATGTTTTTGAATTTATTAGTTAGATATTTTTAGTTCTTATTTAACATACACACATATTAATGATTTTTTATAAATACTAGCTTAAATTTACTTTAACTTTGGAACTATCAAGCAGTACGACGAATCAAATTTCTTGAGGTGTAAATATTTTCTCAAGTTTTCCACTAAAAAGGAGGTTTACACCTCGAGAGATTTGACCCCTCTCTGTGCTTGATAAATCTGGGGTTAAGATGGATCTGTGTTAGTTTTAGTCGTGCACGGTCACAAAAAAAATTGTAAAACATATGATTATTCTAATCATTTTAAACATGTTAAATATGTCTAAGATCAATCTAATGAGTTCCTTCTCTTCTACATCTCATGCATATTGGAATTGTATTTGTATTAAATTCCTTAATTCCAACATATGGCTCCTCACACACATGACACGTTTGAACTTAAGCTAATTGATAAATCCTATCACGAAATTTTCAATATGCAATATTCATATTAGCGAGAGTTATAAGTTAAGCTTAGGCACAAATATCATTTAAACATTTTTTCAGAGGATTTTCTTTTGCATCTTGTACTCTGCCTAAGTTGGTTGAATAGTGTTTCCTTTGTCGATATATTCTTTGTTATTCAACTTTTTGTTTCCTATGTTCTTCATGCTTTTCAATTGTCATTCTCTCTCCCATTTTTGTCAATCTCCTCTTCGTTGTGCATTTTCTTGTATACTTTGCTCTTAACACTATCACATTGCCATTTATTGTACCCTTCTTTGTTTATATGCACTTTGTTGTTTAATTTTTTCTTTCATATGTTCTTGTTGTTATTAAGTTGTCATTTGTTGTGATTATCTTTGTTGGTCTTCTCTTTGCTTCTTCCCTTGTTGTTGAAACTCCTCAATTGTCATTTTTGATGTTTTTCTTTGTCAACTTGCTCTTTTCTATTCATTCTATTTAATATAGATTTAGACTGATAGTTAATATGATCTAGGTTCTTTGTTGTTCATTTTTATTTAATATGGATATAGGCTAATGACTATTATTACACAAAAATCAATGCATGTCATCAACAATTACTTTGGCATACATTGAAAGCAACACACACTATTAATTTCATTACTTTGAAAGCAATAAACATCATCCATCTATTTGCATCATATCAAAAATTAATATATACATTGAAATTAATGCGTCCTAAGTTATCATTGTTTATATCTTTCTCAATTGACTTGCTTTTTTATTTTCATTTACATTTAAGATGGATCTACACGTTTTATAATTCATTTCTATTTAATATGGATCTAGGTTGACGATTATTGTAACACAAAAAACAATGCATGTAGTCAATAATTACTTTGTGCATACACTGAAATCAATGCACACTATTAATATAATTACTTTGAAAGCAATGTGCGTCATCCATCTAGTCACATCAACTCATAAATTAACATCTACATTGAAATCAATGCATCTAGTGCAGACAATTAAATACTATTAGAAATCAACATTTACTGAAATCAAAGCATCAAGTGCAATCAATCAAATAAGATTAGAAATCAACATATGCTCTTTGATGTGCTCTTTGTTGTTCAATTCTTTCTTTCATGTGTTCTTGTTGTTGTTCAATAATCATTTGTTGTGATTGTCTTTGTTAATCTACTCTTTGCTTCTCCCTTTGTCGTTGACACTCCTCAGTTGTCATTTCTTGTGCCTTTCTCTGTCACATTGCTCTTAGTTATTCATTTCTATTTGAAATGGATTTAAGCTGATGATTAAGATGGATCTAGGTTATTTGTTATTCATTGTTATTTAATAAAGATATGGGTTGACGATTACTATAACACATAAATCAATGCACATTGTCAATAATTACTTTGTGCATACACTCTTTGTTATTCATTTATATTTGAAATGGATTTAAGTTGATGATTAAGATGGATCTAGGTTATTTGTTGTTCATTGTTATTTAATATAGATATGGGTTGATGATTACTATAACACATAAATCAATGCACATTGTTAATAATTACTTTGTGCGTGCACTGAAATCAATGCACACTATGAATATAATTGCTTTGAAAGCAATATACATCATCCATATATTTACATCAAATGACAAATTAACATCTAAATTCAAATCAATGCATCCTCAATTGCCATTTCTTATGCCAATCTCTGTCAACGTACTCTTTGTTGTTCATTTCTATGTAAGATGGTTCTAGGTTCTTTGTTGTTCATTTCTATTTAATATGGATCCAAGCTGACAATTATTGTAACATAGAAATCAATGCATATCGTCGGCAATTACTTTGTCTGTACATCGAAATCAATGCATACTATTAATCTAATTGCTTTGAAAACAATGCACATCATTCACCTAGTTACATTACATAAAACATTAATATTTACACTGAATCAATGTGTCTAATGCAAAAAATCAAATAGGATTAAAAATCAATATTTACACTGAAATAAATGCATCAAGTGCAATGGGTCAAATAGGATTAGAAATCAATATTTACATTGAAATCAATGCATAAGTGCAACCAACCAATTAGGATTAGAATTTAATATCTACACTAAAATCAATACATCAATTTCAGTAGAAAAACAAAATATTAATGTCAAAGTAATCTAAATTCAGGTTAGGCCTTTACCTCTTTAATTTAGTGAAATTTTAGTAATGTTTAGTATCTTGTTTTTAATCTAATTTTGAGACTTTGATGGCTTTCTAAATTCAACTTCTTTTGCTTTTTAAAAAAATCTTATTTCCTCTTCCAATATGGTTAATAATGTTCAATGCAATATAATACAAAATAATTATAAACATAACATAAATATAATACTTTATTTTTAAACGTTATAATATTATGGTTAATATAATATTATATTATATAATGTAAATATTTCTCTATCATTGATTTATATTTGATATTATTATATTATATTATATTAAACTTAATATTATTTAATATATATTATAATACATTAAACTCAATATTATATTAATCTAGAAATATGAAATATATTAATATTAAAATATTGATATTACATATTTATATTAATACTAGATTTAATATTAAACTTAATAATCTATAGCTATCTAAGGATAAATTAGATAGAACTATATGAATCGTTCCTCAATGACAATGTTCACCTCATTTTCTATCGTTCTAAAGTCTATTTCTATCAAATTCTTCTCGAATTCTATGATAAAAGCATTACCTTCATTTTCTTTTCTCGACATAGAATAATTTTATGTTACTTAAAAAACTTAATATGATGTAAAACTTAGTCAGATGTAAGATATCTAACTTATATTAAATTATTATAATATTATTAATAATTATGTAATTATTAATATTATATAATGTAATCCCCGGATGCGGGTGACACCACGGTTGAAGGCGAGGAGCCACATGGAAGCCATGTGCGGCCTCAAGCCTAAGACAGGCATTCAATGCGAACCGCCGCCAAGGAATATAAGCGTGGGTTCAGGTGCGATCATGGACGGCAATTCAATGCACTGTCCGGGGTTCAGGTGCGATTACAGAGTGCAGTTATGGCATGCAGAGTTCGAGGAAAAGATGAGGAGCTTAAGAATGGTGAGGGGGTGGATCGCATTGTGTTGGTTCGCGCTCAGAAACTGGAGTTTGGTCTATGGTTTAGGGAGTGTGCATCTGCTTGGTCTATGGTTCACGGAGCTACCGCTCACGCCACTCCTCTGTCAATTGACTGCGGTATCAAGTCTGAAAGGGTGGGTGGAGGGCGCTTCAATCTCCCCAATTCCTCCTATTCTGCTCTGTTCTTTCCCCCGGTTATTTGTGGAAAAATGGTCAGGCCTCGACAGCGCCTTCTCAGCCGTCGAGGCACTAGCCGAGGTGGGTCTTCTCGCCCCTCAGATGCAACTCCCCAATCCTGCTGCTGTCGATGCCTTTGCCATCGAGTTGCAGAAGCCCATCCCATCCAATCGAGCCAATTCTTGGACTCTAGAAGCCCAGATTCGGACTCGGCACCTCTACCTGCGTTTGGCACTGCCGTCTTCTCTTTCAGCAGCTCCCAGGAAAAATCCCGCATCAACGCCCATGTCTCGGTCCTTTTCCTTGAAGAACCGCAGGATGAGGGCGAGGAACACCCCAGCAAGAAGATGCACCAGGCAGGAAGCTCAAGGGATGTCGAGGGATCGCCAGAGGCTGCCCCAGAGCATGCTGTCAATCCACCTCCGACTCAGGCAGCGCCTTCTCCAACGGGGGACAAGAAAGAATCGGACCCTCTCCCTGAAGGATATGGCTGGTGCAGGATCATCGAGGAGGAGCCGGACGATTAGCCGTCCTTTCGCTCAGCATCACTCACTCAGACGCTGCTCAGGTTCACCCATGATTTACTATGTTTGTTACAATGGCCTACTGTATGTTTTTGCTGTGTATGTATGGTTCAAAAGAAATCTTGTTGAATGCTTTTCGATGCCCCTGCGAGGGATCCTAATGAAGGTCTCTTTTTTCTTTTTTGAGCCCCTGCGCGGGTTGTCAATTTTTGCTCTGATAGCACTTCGGTGGTTTAAAGCCCCTGCGCGGGCGGTTTGTCTCAGTTGCGGTGCCCCTGCGTGGGCTGCTCTTTCTGATAACTTTCAGTCCAAAGTGCCATCCGTGGCCTTTGGCAGTATGACTCAATGACTGTAAATGTTTTTCCTGTTCATGTATATAATAGAATAGCATAGTTTTAACGAGAAAAAAAAAATATATTATATAATGTAATCAGTAATATACAATGATAAAAACAACTATGTTTAAAATTGAAAATTATTATTTCTTTATATTTCAATTGTATAAAAATAGTAAATTATTATTATTTTATCATTTTTGTATTTTATATATGAATTTTTTATTGTTAAAATAAATATGAAGTGACATAACCATTAAATTTGTTTCAATTGATATCAAAGATTTATTTTGCTAACATATAGTAATTATATTTGACTACTCTAATAAAAAAATTAATCTTATTCCCAAATTTGTGGTGGCCACTTTTCAACAAGTTAATTATTTGAAAAAATAAAGAATATCATATCCATAAAGAAATGAAGATAAAACTGCAATTCAGTTTTCTCTACTGGAAATCAACATTGGAGCTTCAAGTTATTATTATTGTTGGGACTCTTCTATGGACATGCGCACTCAAATCATCGCAAAAATGGAGTTACAATGAAAGACTAAGGAAATTTTGAGTTGGCATCTTTATGTGCATATTCTATGCATATAACTTGAAGGAAGATTGAGTTTGTTCATGAACATAAAATCTACTACCGGAGTTATAGTGTAAAATATGTTTTAATATTGACTATATTCGAATTAAATTATAACTTAATAACATAATATTAGGTTATGAGGAATAGGGAAAGATTTTTAGTGATGACATCTAAGGTTTTTGCGTTCTTTGTTTCATATTATCCTATCGTCACCATGATCCAAGATCTCCTTAATCTCTTTGTATTTGGGCCATGGAGCGGACACAAGATCTATGCCTCCCCTTTTCATGTGGTCTATTACTTTCACCGTGATTCATATCCAACAAAATGTACCTACATGCACGGCATTGTCCATCTCCCCATAGAAGTAGCTAGAAGACAGGGGCGGGATGAATTCAGAGGAGGTTTCGGCACAGTAAAAGTTTTGGGTATTATGTCCTTGCCATAGACTGCTACATGTCTCATAAGTTCCTCCAAGAGCATCGACGATGACATTGTTGGAGCTATCTTTCTCTTGTTTGAGGTGGGCAGTTGTAAGTTTGGCTTCTTATTTTTATCCTCCTATCTGTCATCATATATTTCTTATATAGTTCGAATCCATGGAAAATTTCTGCAATTTTGGTCCAAGGGGCTTTGGGTTTTGTATGGATGATGGGGTTGTATCTCCCCTTTCCTTTGTTTCTGTTTGCAAACCCTTCGTTAGCTATGTTAGAACAAATAAATGATTCACCTCCCTCTATCCTGGTTGAGCAGGAGAAGGACACAAAATTCCATAATTTTTATAAGGGACATGGGTCGTAAATCCATTGTTATTTGGGCAAAATGCATTGGTTCAGTCCTATCCATTAAAGAGACTATTGCAGAAAAATGGGGTATCCCTAAAAAATACCAACACCTATAATATGAAGGGAATGTCCTCTAGTATTTCTCCCTACTCAAGGCAATTAGTTTAACAAGGAACTCCACCGTCATATTGACCTCCAAACTGCGTGGGGTTGCTCTAGGTGTCAGTTCAACAAATGATACAACTGCTACATTTAAAGATGTAGTACATGGGACGGTTTAAGGAACGACAACATAAGGGAAGACCTTCGTTCTGAAAGTACAAAACAATAATATTCTAGGCCCATATATTGTAGAACAAATGGATAACTTTCCAATAATGGATGTGAATCTCCCTGAGATATCTTCCCTTTTCACTGTTCTTCAATCTAAAGCAGTCATTTGCAGATTTAATGGCTTCTGGTCAAAACCTGAAGCTTTAATTAAATGGATTTTCTCTTTATGGACTCCAAATTGTGATATATATTTCTTCTCAAAGGGATTTTTTATTGTCCAATTTGAAACACAAAATGACCAGGATTATGCTCTAAATGAAGGGCCTTGGTTTCGGGGGAGAGCTAGCTTATTTATCATCCTATGGTTTCATGTGTTTGATACTATGGTGGTTTCTACCATGTCGATCTAGATGAGTTTCCCAAACCTCCCCCTTCCTTTTTGGCACAATAAAGTCCTTGAAGATATTGGAAACACATTGGGCAAATACAGAAAAACAAATCTGGAACGAATAGAAAATGGAATCTTCACATATGCCAGAATATGTGTGGATATTGATCTTAGCAAAGGGCTTCCACACCATATAATTTTGAAACACAACAAATTCCATTGGACACAAGTTCTTGATTATGAGAACACGACATTCCGATGTCGTATATGTTTTCAAATAGGACATCTATAGAAACATGTCCACAATCAAAGAAGAATCCTAAGAAGAAGAAGAAGAGGCGGTCTAATAAACCAAGAGGATGGAAGTTCACAGAGCAATAGCCTTGTGAGGATGAAGAAGAAGATAACAAGGAAAGCCAACCTAAAAAAAGGAGAAATGAATGAAATTGCCAATAAGGAGACATGTTGAAAGTGGAAGCCATGGTTCAGACGGGGACAATGACCATACACCATAATGGTATGGATCGAAGGGTCTCTTCGACATTGGACAGAATTGGGGGCATAAAACAAGCTCATGTCTCTGAAAGCTCAAATTCTGATAAAGAAGTCCCCCAAGTGGGACATGAATTTGCTTTGGTTCTTGTCGAACCAAATCTTGATGATTGGCAAAAAGTTGAAAAAAGGAAAACAAAAAAGAAATAACTAGCTCTTGTTGTAAACCTTAATTTTTTCTCTTTTGTTGTTGATATGTTCGAGGATTCTTAGCCATTAATATAACCTTTCCAATATTTTGTCCTTTTTTAGCTTAGTCTTGTTTCTTTCTGTTGCTATTTGCATACACATGATGTGTGTCTACAAAGTGTAATTTTATTTCCAACAATAAAAATCACAGTTTTTTTTTTTTGGAAAAAAAACTACAACAACAACAAAACTAATATTAGATTATATCTTAATATTTTTCATGTTTCCATCGAACCTTGGTTTCTTTTTCCTATATATCATGGAGACTCCCACTGTGTGGTGCACCCCATTTATATGTGTGTTTAGCGTTAAATCTATTTAACATGTATTTTCAATTTTAATTTAGTCGGCATTAATTATATTTTATTTTTTATTTTGAAATTTAATTCAAATGTTTGATATGATATCTCATCTCTAATATGATGTAGAGTACCTCTAAGTGCAATAAATACATACATATTTACGCAATATGTTCCATTTTTTTTAAATAAACAAACAAATATAAAATCTCAAATTTGAGGATTAAAATTTGATTCATAGTGAATTAATATTAATAATGTAAGTTTTAAATTAAAAATTGAGTTTTTGATAAGTTAATTTAGATAGATGTAGTCTATATTATAGATGAGATGGCTTTTTTCATAGCATTTCTTCTAATTAATTTTAACCAAAATCCGACATAGATTTTTTAAAAATTGAGTTTAAGTTGTTTAATCTGTAGAATTTGGGTGCCCTAGGGATTTTTCAGGGTGTTGAATCCATTTATGAAATCAAGAATGTATTTTAAACAACAAAAAATCACAAAATTGTTTGAAATTGTATCATCGGATTCCAGTGAAAAAGGTTATTTTTTCTATAAGTTAGACTACGCCATTTAGATTTAGAGAAGTTCAAATTAGATTTACGAATTAATTTCTATATAATTAAAATTTGGTTTTTCTTCAAACATTTAAAAAAGAATGTCATAGTTAAAAAATTTAAGAATAGGAGGGGTGGCAGGAGTGGAGGGGTTAATTTTTTGTCCAAAGAATCAATAAGAACATAAGTATGCTTGGGGTTTAGGTCACACTTCCACCAATGTTGTTGAAGTCTATGCTTTATATCAAGGTTTAAGGCAAATTGTGAATCTTAGAATTCATGAGGTGATTATTTTTTGTAATTCCTTGAATATAATTCACCATTTATATTCGGGATCTCCCCCCTTAGATACAAAGTTAACTCGGATTTTCAAGCGAGTTTATTGGTTGTATCAGTCTATCCCTAAGAATAAATATATCGATGTTCTAAGATCAAATAACTCCAAGGCTTGTCACATGGCTAATTTGGGGTCAAGGTTAAATCAAAGTGAACATTGGTGGCAAGGGAAAAAGTGGTATGTCCCCATTCCTTAATGGTTAATTAGGAGACTCAGAAATCAAATTGGAGGAATATTCCTCATGGTTTAACAAAACATTTTGACACTTTCTAAATTTTAGTTTTTGTTAGGTCAGTAATGGCGAATGTACAAGTGTAATATTATGGATATTGTAGCATTTTGTTCAAAAAATCAAAGGTCCTAATTTTGTAGATGGTCATTGATACATACTCCATTTTGACCATGTGCACTAGTTTCAACTTGCTTATGTAAATCATGTATCTAAACTGAGCTTTAACTTGGTATCTTTTAATATGATAGTTATTCACAGTTCTTGTTAAAAAAAACCAGAATATAACAATTAATTATTTTAACTTGAAATATCTATAAGAATTATATAATAATAGGTGTTGGGTGTTAATATTACACAATTTAATTTCAATTAAGATATTATAATTATTACAAATATTAATAATAAAATTATAAAACGGGGAGGTTGGATCGGGAGGGGTTCTCTATCGCCTCGATGAAGAAAGAGAGTCTCAATTCGCATGGGGATTAGGTGTTGCAACAAACAATCAAGTCGAGTACCTTGCCTTGTGGCAAGGTCTGGACCTTGCAGTCTCCAAGGGAGTCGGCCATCTGTTAGTCTTTGGAGATTCAAAGTTGGTTATTCAATAAGTGTCCAAATGTAGGAAGAAGAATGAGAAGTTCCACCTTCCCATTCTTCATCAAATTAAGATGTTGGTGGAAACATTTGAATCAATAACCCTTTATCATATAAGAAGGAATTTAAATGAAGTTGTCCATTCCCTGGCTAATCAAGGTTCACAACTAGCACAAGGAGAAATAAAGTATGAGAAGGAGATTAGTACAACCAAAGACATCCCATAAAAATGACAAGCATCGTTAAATTGGTTAAATCCTCGAGACAAGTGAAGTTGGGGACATGGAGGCATATCAATGCATTTAATTCTATAGCACATATTCAAGTAGGTAGTCTCAAATCTATGCAACGAAAGCTATGGAAAGATATGAAGACTCATGCCATTTTTGACAGGTTGGAAAAGAATGTTCCTTTGAACAGGACACAAGACAAATGGAGTAATGTGGAAAAGGAGACTGGAGCAGGTAGTTTGTGTGAAATTTCAATCTACAATAACAATCCTCAAGGTGACGATCCCATTTTCATCGATTTTCGGAGGTTTCATTCGATTTCCATTATGAACTATGTAAGTGGTGTTTGGGCGAGATATACTTCCATTGATGATGGAATGAGATTGATTCGCAATGGGAAAGTATGAAGGTATATATAGAAAGTTTGGGAGCTCCAGTCTCTGGTGAATGGGAATTAAGAAACTGCATTAATCAAGCTCATCATCACTTCTAGAGTTGGCTTAATATAATGGAGAATTCTCTAAGAGTTAGGGAGGATGACTTCATCCCAACCCTTGCAAGAATGGCAAAATTACTTGAGTTTATTATATCATTAATTTCGTGTCATGCGAACTTATTCTCAGCAGGAGCAAGGGCTCAAAACAATTTGATGGCTCGTTGGATGAATCGATTAGAACTCAAACTTGACAAGCTTTAACTGGCCATGGACATGGTGGAATTTTGCTTGGACAACTTGCAAAGAGCAAACGAGCCAGGTGTGGAGGACCAAGTTCCCTTGTCTGATAGTAGCGAAGCGAATGGAATTTGGGTCGCTCTAAGAAGACTCGTCCAACAGCCGCAATGGTGTAAGCAATGTCCCGTCGGGCTCACAGGAAGGCAATCCCTCTAGGGGCGGGGAGACAGAAGAAGAAGCACAGGGGAACCATGTTCTAGAGATTGTGTAGTTCCTTTCTTTTAGATTTTATCCATGTTATGTAGATTTCTAGTTTTTGGAGAGGTTTTTTGGAGAATCTATGGAATTCATCAATTTGGCATTGTTAGTAATAGAACAAAGGACAACACAGATAAACAAATTTTTAACTTTTGGATCAGATAGTTTGAACAATGTGCATATCATGAAAAGAAATTGTAAAAAATACTAGTCTTCAAACCAATTTTCTTATTAAATGCATAATCGTTTCTTTAAAAGATAATAATAATAAAATTATAAAACATTTAATTTCTTTTAAATAATTAAATATTGCTATTTAAAACTATTATTGTAATAATAATAATAATATAAACATAATAAATTATAATAAAAAACCGAATATAAACCTAATAAATTATAATAATAAAAATATATTCTAAAACTAAATATAAATAACTATGGTGATTTATAATATGTACTAAAATTTATTTTAATTTTAAATTTATACCATAACAAAAGAAATCAAATTTATTGAAATGTAAAGTTTTAAATTTTTATAATTTTAATTTGTATCATATATTAATTTTTTATATTAAATAATTAACGCCTTCATATTATGTTAGCATCCAATACTTTTAACTATCATGTGGTTGGATATGGGTTTGGGATATACAAACATGAGTTTTGGAATATACAAACATGATAGCTTGTAGGTTGAAATTATTCAATACAATTGTCTTGGAGTCTATTTGGCTAACCAGGGGCAGGGGCCGCAGAACGAGTCAAGATTACATTAAAGAAGTTACTGAGTCTTATCGGACCAACACACACCCTCAGGTCCATCAGATAATCTCGGATTAGGAGAATGAAGTGAGACAACTGGCAACAAATCATGAGTTGGAGCTATATGAGTGGAAAGCTCTCATCTCATGTCCTGGACATACCAGAGGTCGTCGCACCCAGTATCAACAAAGTCTATATCTCTTTTGGAAAACGAAGACTCTCTTGGCGAAAGCCTTGACCTCAACTCTCGCAAGAATCTTTGAGCCAACAACACAAATTCAGGAAATCCACAAGGAATTCTAGCTTATACAACGCAAGATTCAACAACAAAAAATGTTCGCTTAGCGCGCATAGAGAGGCACGTTCCATGCATCCCGCAGACTAAACTGTCATGATCCAGTGCCAAAGGCCCAAAACCAATAGAGTCCTCAGATGATTAATATGCTTTTAAGTCTAGTTTGGATAGTCAATTTTGTTTTGTACAGATGAATAACGAGTTGTTATATTTTTCTGTTATAGTTATACCGTCAGTAGGGGGCACAAAGATGTCCAGGTTTACAAGGCTTTGTTAGACATTCTCAAACTCTTTAGATTTTGGATGGCTTTTAATGTTGTCAGATGGCCAACAAACCTAGTTTCCAATGGGGAGGTTGAGGCCATTTGACCATGGATGTTATTTTTGTAACCCTAGCCTATTTTGAAATGGAATGGAAAGGATCTGCCAAGCTTACAAACACAAAATCAACTTAAGTTAATTCATTGTTTATAATAATTAAATATATTTATAAGGAAATATGATTAGAAACTTCATATTTAAACCCAAAATCATCTAGTAATATATTCAACATGTATAAAATATTTTGTTATAGTAGTTTTAACAATATTCAAAACTATTTTATACAAATAATTAAAAAAAAACTTCCCTTGAAAATCTAATCCATGCGAGTGGACACCCTCCATAGGTGACGTAAAGGAATCGGATAACGACATGTATCCACCACCAAATGTCTAGTGAGACAAGTGCGTCATTGAGGCCCGTGTTCCACTCCACGACAAAGAGCCAATTCAACAGAATGAAGGCTATTGTTCCAACTGCAATTGACCACGCTATGACAATGTTTTTTCTCTATGAAATTAAATATCTCTAAATGGAAAGATAGAATAGAAATGAAAAGTGAATAGGAATGCACCACAATGATACTCTTCCTGATAGTTGAGAGACATCCTCAGACTGTCCCAGGAGCCTGAGAATAGGGGTTGTAAAGAGAAACAGGGGAAGAAGAAGCACTGTGAATCCCAGGAGTACAATCCAAGAGCGTTGGAGATATATTCCGAGCATATGGTGTTTATTTGCGCCAACAGCTTGCCCACAAAGAGTCCCAAGCGCATTCCCCATTCCTATCTGTTAAAGCAAAATTAAAGTACAAAACATTACATTTCACAACACTTTCTCCTACAACCTTGTTTACTGCACAAATTATATACATGACTTTAAATTGCAGTAAAAGACAAAGGTACATTTACAACACATGTGAAACTGCAAGTGAGGTGGTTTTATATGTTTTGTCTAAGCCTAGCTTAATATTTACAGTTGGGTCCAATCTTCAACTTCTCTTTCCATAAAATTTTAAACTTAGAAGTCAATAAAAATTTAAAACTTAAAATTTTAAAATCAAATTAGAAGTCAATAAAAAAATTTACAATCATACTCACCAAGTTACTAGAATCAAACCCCACAATGAGGCCAATGACCAAAGAAAGCTTTGTTAGTTCCAAATCACCGATGTGAGCAACAAATGCTTTGTGATCACAATTAGTCTAGAGGTTGCTACTCGACTGACAATAGCTGCCACTGCAATGTCCCATATCGGTTTCAAATCCAACCAAAACGGTCCTCTACTTGTAGAGGTAGCTAAAATTGGCGACAAATTCTCCCTACTTCTATCATTTTTAGTTCACATGAGATGACTACAGAGTTGCCCTCCCTCCATGATGGAGGATTATATGTCAAGACAAATGATTCGTTGACTCAAATCCTTTTGCAGAATTATGTAAAATGGCATTTCTCAATGGTACAGTCGGGAAACTCAAAATCAGTGAATGGTCTATATCCATCCAATTTGCAGTAAGAACGGGATAAAACTCTAGAGTCCTTACAAAATGTATACAGTAATGTATTGATCATAATCAAAGGAGAATGAATTTTACCAAACTCGTCACATTTCTCCAACTTCTAACAACTAGGTAGTCGGGAGTCAATTTTGTCATAAGTTCATTAATGGGGCTCCTTGGCCAATGAGAAAGCACCAAGGACCATGTAGTGTTAGACACCTTCATTCTATAAAGTACGAATCCTGGCGCTTAGATTTTTGTATACACAATCATAACTTATTTGAATACAAATGTACATGAGCATTCCTTTTTTAGACATCCTCATCATGAGAAAAGAGGACGGCTCCATAGGTCACAAAGTCTTCAGGAAGTCAACCCACACAGAAAACTACCTCCACGCTGATGCCCACCATCATCCAGCCCAGAAATTTGGTGTTCTAAACACTCTTGCTATCAGGGCCCTTCGAATTTCTGACGCTGATCATCTGAATGAAGAAAAGAAGCATTTAGTCTCAACTTTTAAGGGTATAGGCTACAAAGAAAATGAGATTAAAAGAGCAATTCAGAAAGCCGAGAAAAGGATGTTATCTCATGAACCTAAGGCCCGAGATCAACCTGAGGATGGTAGGGTTTTTCTACCTTACATTCATGGAGTTACAGATAAGATTGTGAAAATCCTAAGAAGGAAAAACATAAGCACACAATTCTGAGCACCCGGAACTATTAGGCAAGGTATGAGATTTGTCAAAGATAATATTGATAGACATCAACTTAAAGGGGTCTATAAAATTGATTGCTCATGTGGGAAAAGCTACATTAGTGAAACAGGTCGCTCCCTGCGGACCAGACTCAAGGAACATGGAGCTGATATTAAGAATGAAAGGTCTCGTACTTCCACCCTGGCAGAACACTCCTCAAAAACTAAGCACCATGTCTGCTTGGAAAGTGCCTCTATTATCGCTAGGGAAGAGCAACACCATAGGCGAAAGATCAGAGAAGCTCTTGAAATTATAAAACACCCGCATAATCTCAACAGAGACAATGGTATGGAGATTAGTGGAAGCTCGCTTTCCCTAATCAAAGAAATTAACTCGCTTTATTAATATTAGTATAATAATAATAATATTTAGTACACAATTAATCATTTATATTATTAATTTTGATAATGACCTTTATCATTAATTAATTAATTTATTTATTAATTACCCATATTAATTACTTTAATTCTTAATATTAAAATATCTATTTAATATTATAATAATTATTATTAATTTAAATAGTTTAACTAAAATTAATCATTTACATTACTAATCATTACATTATTAATTTTGATAATGACATTTATCATTAATTGATTAATTAATTTATTAATTACCCATATTAATTACTTTATTCTTAATATTAAAATATCTATTTTAATATAATAATAGTTATTATTAATATTTATACAATTAAATAGTTTAACTAATTTTAATATTATCCCATAATTCTAATTAAAAATAAAAATTACATGGTACTAACTCATGTGTTATTTATAAATTAAATATTAAATATTAAATATTAAATATTATATTCATTATTCTAGGATTAATATTATCAATATTATATATTAATTCAATATTCTAGGATTACTTTGATCAATTCTAATTATGATTTTTAATATTATTAATTCTAATTATTTTATTAATTATTATATTAATAAATAATAATTATCAATAATATTCACAATTAACAATAAATTTCTTTACTAAGCTAAATAGGAACCTTTTCTTAAAATTTATTCATAAAAATTGTACCAACATATATTATAATAATTATTAAGTATTAATTCAATATTCTAAAATTAATATTTTAACATTAATTTTGATCAATACAATATCATTAATTCTAATTATTATAATTCTAATTATTATTATTATTAATTATTATATTAATAATAATAATTATTATTATTACAATTAATATTAATAATAAATAATAATAATTATTAGTGATCAATCATCTATTATAAATATTAAATATTAATTCAATTTTCTAGGATTAATACTTTTTAACATTATCTATGATTAGGATAATATCATTAATTCTAATTATTATTAATTATTTATTGTAATACTAATTATTTTTATTATTAATTAGTATATTAATAATAATTAATAATAGAATTAATATTAATAATAACTATCATATTAAATATTAAAAATAATAATAATAATTAATCTGAGACAGCCGACCTCTCTTCAAAAATTATTTTTCAAAAATTGACAGCCGACATTCTTCTCTTTTTCTCTCCTCATTACTATTTAATCCCTCAAATAAGCTCTTCTTCTATCCAGCATTCAAGTTGTCCTGATGATGGATCCCGGTTGGGATTTGAAATGTTGGCAGAAAATGGTTCTTACTGTGGATTCTCCGGTAACTAAGTCGAAAATGTACATGGTCGTTTGCAACCACGCAACATTTCAGTGGCTGAATTTTTAATTAATGGAGAGTACAAAACATTTAAATGGCATTAATCATCGGGACAGACGTTCAACGAGTTTGATAGGGAGCGTACAAAACATTTAAGCTACCAAAGCAGAGATCGTCACCGCATTGGGCTCTATAGCCCTGGTGTGGCAAAAATGTTGAGGTCATCATGCTAGCAAAATAAAAATGTAAGGTGAACCATGGAAATTCAATACATTTTTTCCAAAAAAATTGTACGGGCAAGAATTATACAAATCCATGGATGATAGATGTCATTGCTATGCAGTGACACAATAATTAGTTTAATTTTTAAGTTACAATATTTATTATATGGAAAGCAGAAAAATGTATTATTATTATTATATTTATGTTAATTAACTTTTAGTGTTATGTATATTTGAGTAGAAGTTGTGATTATGATAAAGTTTTAGACTGATTTTAATGATGGATTTTACTTAATTTTAATATGTTTTATTTGTTTCCCCAGGGAGGGAATCCAGGAGTGAGTGTTCCCCCTTGATCCCTCAGCCTCATCTTGATATGAAGTTATCTCACACGAAAGGGGGTTGTGGCTCCTACTATACTTGGCACATTACATGCACTCTCATCACTTCGTCGATCATGGCACGAAGCCAACACAAGGTTAAATGTCATTTGAATATTACAAGCAACATAGGGAAGTACAAAAGGACATAACAAGAAAATTATATTACATTGCCAGAGTTGGAGGAAAAAATTGACAGTATAGACTACAAGTTGACCATTCTAGGTAGGAAATCAACCAACATATCCTTCTCCTCGAATGAGGATAGTGACTAGCCAACACAAATGATCAAGTGCTCAGTATTTAGCTCAAAAATCAAAGTTATCAGATTGTCTCGAAACCTAAACGACTACATCCATCTTGGAAAATCAATCATAATGCAACTCATTTCGTTGAAAACCGAGTTCGTATGAGAAAATTATTGTGTTTTGATCGCTTTGCTAAACAGGTAAAATTTTAAAAAAAATGCACAGTCAGTAGTTTGTACTACTGACATGGCCGGTGACTAGGCATGGTCAATGATTAGTCAGCGTCTAATCAGGTATGGACAAGTGTCATCATTTGGTTGGGTTGTACATGGTGAGTTGTTGTGTTTTTATGTGTTTTATTTTAGACCAATGGAAGAATGCCACGTGGCAATCCCAGAGGCCGACACATGGCACCTCCCAAGGGTCGGATTGGTGTCTAACTATGGAGCAAATTTTTTTGGTTGTGGTCAAGGTCGAACCCACGACCTACCGCACGCAGACCATACGCCTTACCACCTATACCACCGGGTAGTTTTTCCCAATGTATCCGCGGTGTTTATTTGAAGTGTATTGGAATTTGGTTTGGCAATTAGGCGAGTGCTAGCCCGCGGGCCAGCCCTCCCCCCATGTGAACACAACTCCACAAACCACCACGGTCACGTAACTTCGATGGTTATCGAAACCACGACTCTGACGGTCCACATGTGAACACAGTTGCCATAAACCGCAAACGTTTAGGTTTATCCAATGGTCAACTATCCACCCAAACATCAAACGATTAGCATGTGAACACGACACCGCTCAACAGTCAGACGTCCGACAGTTCCGCTCCAATGGTTAACGTAACACTAACCTCGCATGTGACCAAGTCTATTAAGCCGCTGGAGGTTATGGGTTGTTTAGCGTTAATCCCGCATTAATATTAATTAAGCGCAGTTAAGCTTTAATTAAGCATGAGTTTAAACTGGCGGTAAATTCGGCAGTGCCCCTAAATTCGGGCATGCCACCAATTTTAGAGGCACTAACTGGAGATGTTCCAGATTTAGAGGAAAACATGTAGGAAAAGATCGACTGAGCTCTAGAGAAGTCAATTTTCGACCAAATTGAGCTCATAAAGAGGTGTTCTTGGCTAATTTGGAAATTCTGAACACATTGGTGCAAGTATCAAGAGCCATAGAGCTTTGTAAACATCATTTTTTCCACATTGAGATAATATAGAGGCCCAAGCAATGGAAGCTGGACCAAGGAGATGTAGCCCAGGAGGGGTGAACTGTTGGAAATAATACTGAGAGGGGGGGGGGGGGTGAATCAGTATTATCAAGTCAAATATTCCCTTTTTCAAATCCAGATAATATACGCTACTTCAATTCATTAAACCCGCGTATACACGCAACTATGTAGAAGGAAACCCGCATATACAATGCAAACTTATAATTTACTTTATCTTTCAGATGTTGATTGTTAATATGTGTATCATAATTAAATAACCAATAACCAAAAACAGTAAAACAGAGCAGAAAACAATCACACATAAGAACACAAGATATAAGGTGGAAACCCAATGTGGGTGAAAACCACCTGCTGCAATTCGTCTCTATCTTCTTTTAATTAGAAACTTCTTTTTTACAATGTACTGGTGCAGTCCTTTACCAGTACGCAGGTTGCAACCTGCAGAGAGCTACAACCCTCTCTCGTTCTCCAGCTTCTCCTGGAAGGGAGCTACAACCCCCTTAGCTCTTACACTAGCCAAGATACTAGTACGTAGGTGCTGGCCTACAGAAGGCTACAACCTTCTCTTTCTTCCAAGGACCACGTTTTATAAATTTTCAGACTGGATCCACATCAATCAAACATCAAGAATTTCTGCATCAACCAATCACCTTTTCACCAATCAAAACTGAATCAAAATAAACACTTCTCTGACAGCTAAACCCAGATCACAGTAACAGTAACCACACACCAAATTCTGAACCCAGAATACTGTAGCAATAAACAAAAGCAGCTAGATCACAATTCAAAGGATATACACTACTTCAATAACCTGAAACCTGCGTGCATACGCTTCTGTGTTTGGAGAAACCTGCGTATACGCTGTTTTCATTCACTGAACCAGCGTGTATACGCGCCTTCGCTTCACTAAACCTGCATATAGATCTATAAAAGATAATTCACTCTTTCAAATATTCAGACAGTAATTAACCTAGATTATCAGATTTATAGATCAAGCCTGCGCCACATATAACAGATCAAAATCATACAAAGATACTATCATTCAAGCCTTAAGATTATGACACATCAATAGAACTTATCCTTCTCTTTGCACTAAGGTTCCTCCTTCATTTAGATCCAGATCTGCACCATAACCCCAATCACCAATATTTCAGATCTAGCCCTTATTAGATATTCAATTAATTCAGATGCTCCTTTGCCAAATGATCTCCTTCCTCTTTTATAGTCTTAGGCCTTTCACAATACCACGGTCCAAAACCATAATAAAACAATACCATGGACCCAACACTTGGGATCAACACATCTGACGAGATACCATGGTCCAAAACCATAGGTTCAAATACCAAGGATTAACTACCACGGACCAAAAGTGAGTTCTCCAACATATACGTGCTTTTCCTTGCATGAAAGTGCATGTATACGCATACACGCCTTTGTAACGTCTAACACGCGTGTATACGCGCCTTTGTCTAGGTGAACCAGTGTATATATCTTTTTCTTCATTCTGAAAGCCTGAACTGAGATCTGGAACTGAGATCTGTCACCAGAGAGAGTTGCCATCAAGGACAACATCTGTGCCATAGCTCTAAATCAGTGCCATAATGCCAACAATCTCCCCCTTTGGACTTGATGGCAACCCCAAGATCCTCAAAGTCATTCTCCCCCTTTTTCATCAAGGGCAAAGGGTTGTGCTCCCCCTGAGTACATGCTGAAATCTCTGCCCTGCTGTGCTAACCATGCTCCCCCTTACTGTAGGCAAGATCTGCAAAAAGATGTTCTTCAAGAAGAAACATGACTTATACATCATAAAAGACCTTCCTATCACCAAAAGACTCAATACATTCATCCATCACCCAACCAAGTGGGGATACATCAGAAATTTACATATGACAACCAGGTACATTACATCTTCATCCCAGGCATAGTGGGGAAACCAAAATAGGCCGTTACATGACCTTGACACCATAAAAGAGATACATGACATAGAGACTAAATATCTAGAGCAAGACTTATGAAAGTCACCAATAACTGATAGCAGCAGCGTCTGTCAATCACCATTCAGATCAGCAACCAAGATTTCCTTATGTTCTCCCCCTGCCTTCATTCCACCTGAAACCAACAACAGCTGTGTACTATAACCAAAAGCTTCTAAGATAATGCCAATAATGCATCATTAGAAGTTTATCTGCTCCCCCTGAACCTGTGCCGGATGGTCTCTGTCATACCCATACTAGAATATCTTCAACCAGAGCCTGTCCCTACTGATATCCATTAAACCTTCATATACGGGACTGTGTCTGCACAAACCGGCGTATGTACGCGGATCCTCCTCAGGAAACTCGCGTACACCCATTTTTCTCTGAAACAGACAAGATTTAATAGCAAGATGATGCATCAACTACTCCCAGCTTCTGTCTGAGGTATTCAAAAGTTTCCCTGGGCAGTGGTTTAGTGAGAATATCAACAACTTGTTCCTTATAAGGAACATACTCCAATTTGACCTTTTGTTCCAACACTTGTTCTCGGAGAAAGTGATACTTGATTGGTATGTGCTTGGTCTTTGAATGCATGACTGGGTTCTTTGAAATGCTGATTGCACTTGTATTATCACATAAGATGGAGATAGGTGGTGTACAAGTGATTTGAAAATCCTGCAAGGTTTGCATCATCCAAAGGAGTTGAGTGCAGCAAGATGCAGCAACCACATATTCTGCTTCAGCTGTAGATAAAGCAATTGAACTCTGTTTCTTGCTGAACCAAGATACTAATCTGGAACCCATAAAGAATGCACCACCACTTGTGCTCTTCCTGTCATCCACGCTTCCGGCCCAATCTGCATCTGTATAAGCATGAAGTGTGAGATTTGTATCTCTAGGATACCATAAGCCATAGTTTTGAGTTCCTTGAAGGTACTTGAAGATTCTCTTAATTTCCTGAAGATGAGTTTCCTTAGGATTTGCTTGAAATCTTCCAACTATTCCCACTGCATGCATGATGTCTGGTTGGGTACCTGTCAAATAAAGTAGACTTCCAATCATAGATCTATAGGTTGGTTGATGCACTGCTGCTGATTCATCATTTGCACTGAGGCTGCATCCTGTAACCATGGGGGTACATACTGGTTTTGCATCTTCCATGCCATATTTCTTCAAGATCTGTTTGAGATACTTGGTTTGAGACAAAAAGATACCGCCTTCGTTTTGTTGGATTTGCAATCCAAGAAAATATGTTAGTTCTCCAAGCAAAGACATTTTGAATTCTTTCTGCATCACCAAGGCAAAGCTTTGACTCATAGCTTCTTCATTGCTGCCAAAGATAATATCATCTACATACACAACAAGTATTAGCAATTTGTGATTTTAAATTTTTATATAAAGATTGCTATCTGCTGATCCTTTTGAAAAACCTTGTTGATGAAGATATTTGTCCAAATGGTAGTACCAAGCCCTTAGAGCTTGTTTAAGACCATAGAGAGCCTTTTTTAGTTTGCGTACAAGATTTGGATCATTCCCAAGAATGAAACCATCTGGTTGCTCAATGTACACTTCTTCTTCTAAGCCTCCATTTAGAAAGGTTGATTTCACGTCCATTTGAAAAACTTTGAACTTCTGAAAGCTTGAGAGAGCAAGGAACATTTGGATGGCCTCAAGTCTAGCAACGGGAGCAAAAGTTTCTTCAAAGTCTATTCCTTCTTGTTGAGCATACCCTTTACAGACAAGTCTAGCCTTGTTTCTAATAACTTCCCCATTTTCATTCAACTTGTTCTTGAAGATCCATTTTGTTCCTATGACATTCTTATCCTTTGGTCTAGGGACCAACTCCCAAGTGTTGTTCTTTTCTATCTGCTCAAGTTCTTCATCCATTGCCTTGACCCAGCATTCATCTTTGCATGCCTCTTTTACATTTTGTGGTTCAGTGGAGGAGAGCAATGCCAAATAGTGTGAGGCTTCTGCAATTGTTCTTCTTGTTTGTATACCTACCTCTTTCTTCCCCAAAATTTGAGATTCTGGATGATTCTTCTGAACGTACCTGGTTGGAGTCTTCTCTTCTATCCTTATCTGTTCCTCTGGTCCCTCTTGAGGTTCTTCTTCATCATCAGTCTGATTTGAAGGATGGTCTTCATCCTCTTCGATATTTTCATAATTTACTTGCCTAGGAATGTTTCCTTCTTCATCAACCACTACATCAATGTTGTCAACAATTCTTCCAAGTCTTTTATTGTAACACTTATATGCTTTGCTGTGAGGAGAATAACCAAGGAGAATGCCTTCATCTGCTCTAGGTTCAAACTTGCCAAGATGTTCATCATTATTCTTAATATAGCATTTGCTTCCAAAGATTTTGAAATGTTTTACCGAAGGAGTCTCACCATACCAAAGCTCATGAGGAGTTTGAGTGCTGTTCACCCGGACATTTGTTTTGTTGAGAATAACAACCGCAGCAAATGCAGCTTCACCCCAGAAGGTTGCGGGAGTTCCAGATTCATCAAGCATAGCACGAGCCATTTGTTGAACCATTCTGTTCATCCTTTCCACTACTCCATTTTGCTGAGGAGTCCTAGCTATAGAGAATTCCCTTCTTATTCCATGTTCTTCACAAAAATCGAAAAATTCATTCGAGGTAAACTCCCCACCTCTATCAGACCTGAGGCATTTAATTTTGTGATCTGATTCGTTTTCAACCAAGGCTTTGAAAGATTTGAATTTTTCGAAGGCTTCGTCTTTGTGCTTCATAAGTCCTATCCAAACCATTCTGGAGAAGTCGTCAATGAATAATATAAAGTATTCTTCTCCTCGAGGTGACCTTTTCCTAGATGGACCACATACATCTATATGGACTAGTTCAAGAGGCCTGCTAACTGATCCTTCCTTCTCAGGGAAGTTAGTTCTGGTTTGCTTACCAAACTGACATGATTTGCATATTGTATTGTCTGGAATTCTGATGTCAGGAAGACCACGAACTGCCTGGTACTTGCATGCTTTCCTTATCTGTGAAAAGCTTAGATGCCCCAACCTCCGGTGCCATAACCAATGTTCATCATTTTTGCTCAAATAGCATTGTTGTTGTCCTTCTTCAAATATGTATAAATTATTTGGAGTTCTTATGCCTTTGATCACTATTTTTCTTGTATCAAGATCACGAACACTACATCCATTTGATCGAAATATTACCTCAGTTCCTTGATCGCACATCTGACTGACACTCAGTAGATTATGCTTCAAGCCATCAACATACAAAACATTTCCAGCTTTGACTTTTTCTTTCAACTGAACAATGCCTTTTCCTTTTATGACTGCAGGGGTATCATTTCCAAAAGAAACTTTCTTTCCTTTTTCTAAAGCACTATATGATTGAAGTTTTTCTTTATCACCTGTCATATGCTTCGAACATCCACTGTCGATGTACCATTGATTTTCCTGTCCTTCTACATATAAAGCTATCCCACATCTTTCTGGTTGCGGTTCCTTCATTCTCCATGTTTTGGCACTTGAGGTTTGTTCCTTCTGAGTTGTCTTCCGAAACCCGCTCCTGCATTCAGAATCTTCATGACCGAAGTTATTACAAATAGAACATTCAATTACATTTTCAAGGGTGGAAAAGTTGTTATAGGTCCTTTTCGTGATTCCAGTGATACTTCTTTATTTTTGAGCTTCTCTAGTCATGATTGTCTTATAGGCAACACATTGAGATGCTTTGTGGCCAAAGTTATGGCAAGAGAAACATTGGCCATTGAAGAAACTCCTGCGATTATCAAATCTATCAACCAACCGATTGTAGTTTCTACTGACATGCATTCTTGAGGCAAATTGGGAAGATTTTACCTATGGTTGGTTGTGGCTTCTGTTTGTCCTTAAAGTAGATTGCCCCCGATTTTCCTGATAGCCTTTGTTCATTCTTGAGGTAAACTGTCCCTGATTTACCTGATGATTTCTATTAGGCCTTTGCTCGCTCCTCCTTGCTGCATCAATATAACTTTTGGAGGTGGATGCTTGAGATGCTTCTCCATTATATCCCAGACCTGTCTTGATTAGTGGAGAACGCTGCACATTGATAATCTCATCCAGAGTTTCAGATCCTTTAACAAATTTAAGATTAAGAGCTTTTGTTTTCTCAATCTCTTTTCTAAGACCAACAATTTCACATTCCAATTTTTCTTGATGTTTTTCCCTTTCAGCCAGTTGACAATGCAGAGAATCAATAATCACATTTTTCTCTTCTAAACAAATTTTGAGTTTAGAAATCTCTTCATAAAGACCTTCTTCATCTATAGCATCCATGTAATCATCATCTTCAAAAGCCATTAAAAGTTTATAATTATTACCTCGTTCATCTTCATCACTATTTGAGAGTCCATCACTGTCTTCATGAGTGTAATAGCTTTTCTTATTTACATATTGTTTCTTGTTCCATCTAACAGGTTCCTTCCCCTTGTCAATCTTATCCTTGTGAGGACATTTGGCAGCATAGTGACCGACTCTTCCACAAGCAAAGCATTTGAAAGGTAACTTACCTCGGAATCTTCCAGCACCCCATTGAAGGTTCTTGACAAAATTTTATTCTTCTTCTTCTTTTGACACGTTTCCTGACTCATAGTAGTCTCCTTTGCCTGAAGCCTTGAAGGCAGCTTCTCTCCTGTCTGATGGTCCTCCTTTCCTCATTTCATAAGCAGTCAGAATTCCGTGCAACTGTGACATGGTAAGGTTTCGTAGATTCTCTTTTTCTTCTATTGCAGAAACTTTAGATTCAAACCTAGGGGACAAAGATCTTAGAACCTTTTCAACCACAACAACCTCTTTTATTTCTTCACCCGAATTTTTCATACAATTAACAATCTCATCTACACAAAGAAAATAGTTAGCCACACTTTCATCATTGTGCATTCTGAGATTTTCATACTGAATTCTGAGGGTTTGAAGTTTTGCTCGTTTTACCTGTTCATCTCCTTCATAGCTCATAACAATCTTGTCCCATATTTCTTTTGCGGATTTATACTGCATAACCTTCACGAATTCTGATTGAGATAGACATCCTAATAAAGTATTGACAACCTTTGCATTTGTTTCATATTTCTTCTTCTCAGCCGGATCTGTAGGAGTTGCTGATGGAAAAGTGTACCCTGTATCTATGATATCCCAGACTTCTGTACCAAGAGATTGAAGATAGGCAGTAACTCTTACCTTCCAATATACGAAGTTTGTCCCGTCAAAAATTGGTGGCCTGATAGATGCTTCTCTCTCGTAGTTGCTCATGATGATGGATCTTCCTTCAAGCGATCAAGCTTCTTCAGAAGGACCTGCTATGATTCCAATTGTTGGAAATAATACTGAGAGGGGGGGGGGTGAATCAGTATTATCAAGTCAAATATTCCCTTTTTCAAATCCAGATAATATATGCTACTTCAGTTCATTAAACCTGCGTATATACGCAACTATGTAGAAGGAAACTCACGTATACAATGCAAACTTATAATTTAATTTATCTTTCAGATGTTGATTGTTAATCTGTGTATCAGAATTAAATAACCAGTAACCAGAAACAGTAAAACAGAGCAGAAAACAATCACACACAAGAACACAAGATATAAGGTGGAAACCTAATGTGGGTGAAAACCACCTGCTGCAATTCGTCTCTATCTTCTTTTAATTAGAAACTTCTTTTTTACAATGTACTGGTGCAGTCCTTTATCAGTATGCAGGCTGCAACCTGCAGAGAGCTACAACCCTCTCGTTCTCCAGCTTCTCCTGGAAGGGAGCTACAACCCCCTTAGCTCTTGCACTAGCCAAGATACTAGTACGTAGGTGCTGGCCTACAGAAGGCTACAACCTTCTCTTTCTTCCAGGGACCACGTTTCATAAATTTTCAGACTGGATCCACATCAATCAAACATCAAGAATTTCTGCATCAACCAATCACCTTTTCACCAATCAAAACTGAATCAAAATAAACACTTCTCTGACAGCTGAACCCAGAACACAGTAACAGTAACCACACACCAAATTCTGAACCCAAAATACTGCAGCAATAAACAGAAGCAGCTAGATCACAATTCAAAGGATATACGCTACTTCAATAACCTGAAACTTGCGTGCATACGCTTCTGTGTTTGGAGAAACCTGCATATACGATGTTTTCATTCACTGAACCAGCATGTACACGCGTCTTCGCTTCACTGAACCTGCGTATAGATCTATAAAAGATAATTCACTCTTTCAAATATTCAGATAGTAATTAACCCAGATTATCAGATTTATAGATCAAGCCTGCGCCACATATAACAGATCAAAATCATACAAAGATACTATCATTCAAGCCTTAAGATTATGACACATCAATTGAACTTATCCTTCTCTTTGCACTAAAGTTCCTCCTTCATTTAGATCCAGATCTGTACCATAACCCCAATCACCAATATTTCAGATCTAGCCCTTATTAGATATTCAATTAATTCAGATGCTCCTTTGCCAAATGATCTCCTTCCTCTTTTATAGTCTTAGGCCTTTCACAATACCACGGTCCAAAACCATAATAAAACAATACCATGGACCCAATACTTGGGATCAACACATCTGACGAGATACCATGGTCCAAAACCATAGGTTCAAATACCAAGGATTAACTACCACGTACCAAAAGTGAGTTCTCCAACATATACGTGTTTTTTCTTGCATGAAAGTGTGTGTATACGCATACGCGCCTTTGTCTAGGTGAACCAACGTATATATCTTTTTCTTCATTCTGAAAGCCTGAAATGAGATCTGGAACTGAGATCTGTCACCAGAGAGAGTTGCCATCAAGGACAACATCTGTGCCATAGCTCTAAATCAGTGCCATAATGCCAACATAAACCCCTTCATCAAAACATTGTGTTAATGTGTCTCTTTGATGGTTTGTTGCACTGTGCATATTTGTTGTTCAGTAATTGTTTTTGAAGCTATTTTTCTCATGAATGTATTTCAAACTTAAGGAAATTTACCTTATTGTATGCACAAACAACTAAGGAAACCTCGGCACAAGAAGCAATATGAAAGCATATGTTTATAAATCTGTAATTGTTATTAGCACAACAAAACTAATCATACAAAATCAGATCAAGTTGATATCAGAGCAAAGGTTTAATTGCTTAATTGCTTGAGTTTGTGCAATTAGGGTTTTAATGGTTGCAAAATTGTGATGCTTACAAGGTTAAAGTTGCAGAAAGGAGAATGGAAGCTATTGGTTGCAACTCCTGAGGTAATTCTCAGAAGAAGGAGAGCCACAAGGCCACAATCTTCACCACCCAAAGTTCCAATTCCCGCTGCAATTGAAACTCCACAATTTTTTTCTTCAACTAAGATTGAAGAGGTACAAGCAATACCAACTGAGCCTAAATCCATATCCATTATGTTTGGAGAAAGAGAGCATGAAGGTCCCTCTTCAAAAGATGAAGAATTCAAGAAATCTTTCTATACTTTGACTGAGATGGTTAAAGTCCTCTCTGAAGAGAGGAATACTAGAATGGTTGGAGAGAGTTCTAAACCTCCACATGGAGAAGGAAGCTCAGAGGACAAAAAAGACGAGAGGAAAGATTCCAAGGGAATAGTGGAAAGCCACATCCATCTCCACCATCCTCATCATCTTCCTCATCATCTTCACGATCTCACACAACATCATCTTCCACTACCACCACTGAAGCTTCCCATAATCATTCCAAAACCCCAAAAGGAAAGACTCCATTACTGCAATTGGACATAAAATTTGAACTTCCCATGTACAATGGAGAGGTGAATGCAGAAAAGTTGGACAACTGGATTCAAGAATTGGAGGTATACTGTAGAATTCATAACCTTCAAGAAGACGACATAAAGATCCAGTTGGCTTCACTGAGGCTAGAAGGAGCTGCACTAGTTTGGTGGGAAGCAAAGACTCAAGAGGAAATTAGAATCCATGGTAAGATATCCATCACTTGGGTTGAATTTGTTTCTATAATTAAAAGACAGTTTTATCCTTTAGCCTATATGCAAAAATTCATTATGAGTTGGCAAAATTTTAGGCAGCTTAAAGGTCAAATAGTTCAAGATTATACACAGGATTTTAGGAAAAGGGCTTTGTTATTAGGAGTGAATTTGAATTCCCAAGATACACTATTGAAATATATTGGGGCTTTACATTCCTATCTGAAACATACTATCCTTATGTTTAATCTAAACAACTTAGATGAGGTATGTGTGCAAGCATGCACCTTGAATCTAGAGGAAAGAACATTGAGGAAGAGGGTAGTAAGAGGAAGCCATTCAAGGGTAAGGAGAAAGAAAAGGGTGGAAAATGGAATGGAAAGAAGAATGCAAGTGTGAAGAAAGAAGGGGAGAAAATCACATGCAAACATTGTTCCAAAGGGGCATGATGAAGCCCACTGCTAGAAATTACATCCCAAATTAAGGTCGAAGAAACAAAACAATAAGGGAAAACAAAAGACGACCGCTACCACACAATATGACCTTGGTTCAGATTCTGGTGATGAGACCAAGATTTCAGCCATGGTTATAAAAGGAAAAGAAATTGTTGCAAGCACTAGCTCATCACATAGTCAAAATAACACTCTAAATGAAGAGTCAAGAATATAGTTGTTTCATGTTAGAGTGATTTCAAATCATACAAAGATTGATGCATTATTTGATAGTGGGTCACAATCAAACTTGATTTTAGAAGACTTGGTTAAACAACTAAACCTTGAAATTGTACCTCATCATAAGCCATATCCATTGGGTTGGATAGTAAACAATGAAAACTTATAGGTTACAAGGAAGTGTTTATTCAAGTTCGCCATTACTGAAAAGTTCATTAATGAAGTTGAGTTAGATGTAGTTCCATTTGACATCACAGGAATCATTTTGGGTAGTCCTTATTTCTATGATAGGAAAGCATTATTTTATCGCCATGACAACAAATACATATTTCTTAAGAATGGGGTGGAGTACATAGTGAGAGCCCATCGCAAAAAGCTAAACATTTCTTTTGTTAATGCAGGGTAGACGAAGAGACTAGTAAATGCAAGTAAAAATTTTGTGTTTCTCGTGATCAAGAAAAAGAATGATAGTGATTATGAATATTTTGAAGGTTGTGATGATAAATTGAAATCTGATTTGTTTGATGTGGTAAGCAAGCATGGCGAGATGTTTCAGGAACCAAAGGGGTTACCTCCCAAGAGGGGAATTCAGCATGAGATTCAGTTGCAACAGGATGTTCCACTTCCGAACATTGGCATGTATCGCATGTCTATTATGGAGAGCTTGGAAATCAAAAAGAAAATTCAAGAATTGTTGAGCAAAGGTATCATACGCCCATCTACTTCGCCATGTGGTTCACCCATTGTCTTGGTGCCAAAGAAGGATGGAACTTGGCGCATGTGTGTGGATTTCCGTGCACTGAATAAAATCATAGTAAAGAATCATTATCCACTCCCAATAATTGATGATTTGCTTGGTCAATTGAGGTATGCAAAGTATTTCACTAAGTTAAACTTACAAAGTGGTTATCCTCAAGTTAGGATAGTTGAAGAAGACATTTAGAAAACTGCATTTAAAACTAAACAAGGATTGTTTGAGTGGATTGTTATGCCTTTCGGTCTTACAAATGCTCCAACTACTTTCATGAGTGTAATTAATGATGTCTTGAGACCATTTCTAGATGATTTTGTCATTGTCTAGTTAGATGATATCCTCATATTCAACAAGTCAAGAGATGAACATGTCATGCATGTAAACAAAGGACTTGATATCTTGAGAAAAGAACAATTGTTTTAAAGATGTTGAAGTGTGAATCTGGCAAGACTTCTTTAGTGTATTTGGGACACATTGTTGGAGAAGGTGAACTGAAGATAGACCCCTCTAAGGTTGAGGTCATTCTGAATTGGCCCAAGCCCAATACAGTTATAGAGGTAAGAAGCTTTTTAGGGGAAACACAATATTGGAGAAAGTTTATTGCTAATTTTTCTTCCAATGCAGCTCCATTACACGCATTGAAAAGTGTCAAGAAAGTCTTCGATTGGGAAGATGTACAACATAAAGCATTTGATGCTTTGAAGCAAAATATCAGTTCAACACTAGTATTGGCACTTCCGGATCTTAGACAACCATTCGAGATTCAAACAGATGCAAGCGCTTGTGCCATGAGAGCAGTTCTATTGTAGCATTGTAAGCCCATTTCATTTCATTCTGAAATCTTTAATGGAGTTGTAACTAACTATCCCACATATGACAAAGAACTTTATGCATTGGTACAAAGTGTTAAGGAATGGAAGCACTATTTGATGGGGAAGGAGACCATCATCCATACCGACCATCAACCATTGCAGTATTTACAGTCACAGTCCAAGTTGCAGCAATCACGACATTTCATATGGATGGGTTTTCTACAACAATTTCATTTGGTTATCAGGTATAAAAAGGGAATCTACAATAAGGTACATAATATGCTTTCAAGGCCTATTGTAAATTCATCTGTTATACTCAAGCATAATTATGTTTTTCATGAAAGTTACATAGAACAATATGCAAACGATAATGACTTTCAAGAAGTATATGTAAGATTGAGTCAAGGAAATCAAATTGAAGAGTTGGATTATCATGTACATAACAGTTTGTTGTATCACTTGTGCAAGTTGTGTATTCCATAGTGAGAAATAAACAATATCATAAGGGAGGCGCACTCTCCATTGATTGTTGGACACTTTGGTGTAGGCAAGACTCTAGCGAATCTTCAAAGGTATTGTTATTGGCCACACATGTTGGATAACGTTTCTTGTTTCATAAGAGGATGTTGTTTATGTGCTACAAGTAAGCCTAGCAATAGGAAACTTGGTTTATATACTCCACTTTCGGTACCTTCACGTCCATGTGAGAGTATCTCAATGGGTTTTGTAGGAGGTCTTCCATTGTCAAGGAAAGGTCATGATTACTTGTATGTAGTTGTAGATAGGTTCACCAAAATGTGCATATTAACACAATGTAAAAAGAAAATTACAGCTGCAAAAACAACTCATCTTTTCTTCCAAAACATTTAGGTTCATTTTGGTCTTCTTATTGTAAGCGATCGAGATTCTCGATTTGTTGGGAATTTTTGGTCAAATTTGTGGGACATGATAGACACAAATTTAATGAAGAGTACAACCTTTCATCTGCAAACAAATGGACAAACCGAGGTGGTTAATCGAGTAGTTATTCATCTTCTTAGAGGATATTGTAGCAAACATCCCAATTTGTGGGATGAACAGTTGCATTACATACAACATGCATACAACAAGGCAAAGCATTCTTCCACAAATACATCACAATTTGAGGCATGTTATGGGTACTTGCCAAGATCGCCATTGGACTTCATCTTTGAGAAAGATGTCACCTTTGATGGTCATAGTGACATCGATAAGGCAAGGAAGTTCATAGAGCAAATTCAGTTGATACATCACACAATGCAGGAACAACTTGAGAAAAGCCAAAGCAACTACAAACCAAGGCATGACAAACACGGGGTTGATCACAAATTTCAAGTTGGCAACGAAGTTTAGTTATATATTAGCAAAGAGAGACTTCAAGGGGAAGGTAAAACACTTAAACCAATCCGTTATGGTCGTTTTAAAATTCTGGAACATATTGGTAACAATGCATTTAAGCTTGATTTGCCTCCTTATATGCAAATATACTATGTTGTTAATGTTGAGAATTTGAGATTGTTTGAGCCTCCTTTGATTGATGATCAAGGATAGCATGTTCAGCTGCCATTAATAGATGATTTCTCACTAGAATATCTAGATGAGCTTCAGCAAGATCTCATAATTGACAAAAGAATCAGAACTTCAAAGAGAGGGGATGTCGAATACCTTAGAGTGGGACTCAAGGGACAAAAGCCTTCTCAAGCCAAATGGTTGTAGACCGAGAAGGCGAGGGAGTTGTACCCTCACCTGTTGAATAATTGATAGTATATTTTGGGGTCCAAAAGGCTTGTAGTGGGGAGGAATGATCAAGTGCTCAGTGTTTAGCTCAAAAATCAAAGTTCTCAAATTGGCTATAAAACTGAATGATTGCGTCTGTCTTAGAAAAACGATCCTAACACAACTTGTTTCGTAGAAAATTGAGTTCGTATGAGAAAGTTATTGTGTTCTGATCACTTTGCTAAATAGACAAAATTTAAAAAAAAAAATGCCTAGTCATTACACAATCAATAGTTCGTACTACTGACGTGGCAGGTGACTAGGCATGGTCAATGATTGGTCAACAGCGAAACAAGGATGGACAAGTGTCAGCATTTGGTTGGGTTGTACAGTGATGAGTTGTCACGTTTTTATTGGTTTGATTTTAGACCAATGGAAGAATGCCACGTGGCAAGCTCAAAGGCCACCACATGCAACCTTCGAAGGGTCAAACCCACGACCTACCGCTCGTAGACCATATGCCTTACCAACTATGCCACCGGCTAGTTCTTACCCAATGTATCTGTGGTGTTTATTTGAAGTGTATTGGAATTGGGTTTGGCAGTTAGGGGATGGCCAACCCGCAAGCCAACCCTCCCCCCATGTGAACACAACTCCACAAACCTTCATGGTCACATAACTCTGACGGTTATCCAAACCACCGCTCCGACGTTCAACATGTGAACACAGTTGCAATAAACCACAAATGTTTAGGTTTATCCAATGATCAGCTATCCACCCAAACATCAAACAGTTAGCATGTGAACATGACACTGCTCAACGGTCAACCATCCAACAGTTCTGCTCCAATGGTTAATGTAACACTAACCTTGCATGTGACCAAGTCTATTAAGCCACTGGAGGTTACGGTTTGTTTAGCGCTAATATCACATTAATATTAATTAAGCGCAGTTAATCCTTAATTAAGTATGAATTTAAACTAGCGGTAAATTCAGCGGTGCCCCTAATTTCGGGCCAGCCACCAATTTTAGCAGCACTCACTGGAGATGTTCCAAATTTAGAGGGAAAAACGTAGGAAAAGACACTGAGCTCTCGAGAAGTCAATTTTCGACCAAATTGGGCTCAGAAAGAGGTGTTCTTGGCTAATTTAGACATTTTGAACACATTGGTGCAGGTATCAGGAGCCATAGAGATTTGTAAACAGAATTTTTGCCACATTGAGATAATACAGAGGCCCAAGCCATAGAAGCTGAACCAAGGAAATGTAGCCCAGGAGGGGTGAACTCCTTCATCAAAACACTGTGTTAATGTGTCTCTTTGATGGTTTTTTGCACTATGCATAATTTTTGTTCGGTAATTGTTTCTGAAGCTATTTTTCTCATGAATGTCTTTTTAAACTCAAGGAAATTTACCTGATTGTATGCACAAACAACTAAGGAAACCTTGACATAAGAAGCAATAAGAAAGCATAGGTTTATAAATCTGTAATTGTTATTAGCATAGCAAAACTAATCATACAAAAACAGATCAATAAATGTCTGGAGTTTCTGCTAAATAGTTGTTATGACTTATTGGTCTTTTGCTTGTAACACTAGTATTATTTTTTGTCTTTTAATGTCGATGTATGTCAAGGTATGGCACATCCAACCTATTTATATAAGTTTTTATTTACAAGATGTTATAGTTAAATGAGGTCTTGGAAACCTCAAGACTCTAAATTATGTTATTAGTTTGGTTTCCCTTCGGGCAGGCTAATTGTAGAAAATATTTGGTCTATGTAATCCTCATTTGATGTGATGCAAAGTGCCTAGCTTCAAATATGTGTGTGTGCATAATTTTGTATTTAGTAACCTACTTTTATCTAATATAGGGTAAATTAAGTGATGGGTACTTGTCCCTTTGAGGATTAGGTGGTAAATGCAAGTCACCACGGTTAAGTGAGTGAAGAGGAGAGAAAGAAAAATGAAGGCCAACTATGTTTAGCCCCTCTGTCCAACAAATAGATATCCACATTTCCTAATCATTAACCACCCTTTTGTAAGAATTATATGTTTGGGCGTGCAAAGTGTTGATTTGTGTAGCTTGAGAGGTACTCCAAGCCATAGGGTTCGATGTTTGGAGGGAAAATCACCACAAGGGTCACTCATGGGCTTGGAACCCAAGTATGGAGTTTTGCACCAAATCATGTTTTGGGCATTTTTGGGAGAAAATTTCTATATGTGATGGCATGAGACAATAGAGAGAGGAAAGGAGAATCCAACACTTCAAGAATCGTCGAATTCCGAGTTATAGAAGTGGAGCTATGAATTTTTGAATTTATATAATGGGTTTGCCAATGTGTGTCAAGGTCGCCTTGGTGTAATGTTGGCATGTGACAAGTTATAGAAGCCCTTGTTTAACGTTGGAGGAAGCCTCTCTATTGGTGTATAAATAGAGGGTGAAATTAAGTCATTAAGGTATCTATTAAGTGCAACACATACCTATTGGAGCAGCTCGTTGAGGAGGAGAGGTCTGATCTAAGGACACAGCAAGGAGGCTAGGGTAGCGTGGCATGAAGGGATTATTTTAAGGGTTAATACAAGGTTTGAAGTATGTTATGTTGGAGTTTGAGTATGATGGCTACTAGGACGAGGCCTTAAGCGCTGGAAACAAGTATGTTTGGGGCACTGTTTAGGGACAAGGAGATACCATATTGTTGGCCATAAGCTACATGATTACTATGTGTTAAGATGCATGCCATAACACCAAAATAAGGCATGCGTAGGCTGGTTTAAGGGTTGATATATGCCCAAGACAATAAAGTGATAGAAGAGTGGTTTCCTAAGGGTGTTCTGCAGTTTTCTAGAGGGTTGTTCAAGGACTGTTGGAGGAATCTAGGGCTGCAGCAGTGTGCCCTAATGCCCTAACCAGAACAGTCAAGAACAACAGTGTAACAAGCAGATTTGGAGCAATGTTTGGATGTGTGTTGGGTCAAATAAGTTGACCATAATTGGATGAGATTTGGAGCAGCCTGTGTGAGCCAATTTGGAGGTTTGATTGGGTGATCAAAAGCCTCCATAGGTGCAGATCTTGCAATGAAGTATTGGGCATGTTTGGACTGTTGGAGGGTAGTGTGTGGATGTCCAAAGTAGCCCTAGACAAGCAATATTGAAGTGACAAAGAGGAGCTAAAGGTTGGGTGAAGATTGGTGGCAAAGTGTAGTACCTTGATGGACTAAGGTAACTACTAGCATGGCAGTTTGGAGCTCGGGAACTACCCAACCTAGAGAGAAGATTGATCAGCCCATGTACATGTTACATAAGTGACTTGCAACAATGTTAGGTGGTAGCCCTCTTAGAGTCCTGATGTGTTGCCCTTTGAAGGATTAAGGGGCAGCTAGTGAGCAGTACAGGAGCGAAGGATCGACAGGAAAAGATACGACATAGAAGCTGCAATGAAATTTGTCATTGTATCTTGTATACCATAAACTGTTGTATTATTCAGATTTGGTTTAATATAACGAAGATTGGGTTGTACATTATTGCACAATTTGGTTAAAAATTGTGTATACTTGTGCATATGTGATTTACTGCTTTATATTTTCTGTTGTGCAAAGTAGTTCTTGTTGAGATTCTTGGTTTGGTAGTGTTAGTGATTTTAAGACCCTGACCTAGACCAAAGATCATGGAAATTCAACATGGTATCAGAACGTGTCTAAGCTACTTTGGAAGTTAGTGAATCAAAGTTGTGCACAACAAAGTACAACATGAGAGGGAGTTGGTCACATTGTAAGTGAAGGGCTCGCTACAATGTCAAAGTTGCAGGCAGATCTCCAGTATGAAGACAGGTTGGAGGGGTTGTCCAACTATAGTACTTGGAAGGAAAGGATCAAGTTGGTCTTGCAAGTCAAAAAAATATGGGAGTTCACTGAGAAAGTGATCAAGAAGCCAACTGGCCCTAAGGAGTTGGAAATATTTGAATATTTGGATGCAAGGGCGAGATTGATCATCCTAGATGGTGTGAAGGATTCCCTAATACCTCATTTGTCTGGGAAGAACAATGCACATGAGATGTGGATGGCTCTTCATAAATTGTTACAGAATAAGAACAAGAACTAAGTACTGGTATTGAAGGATAAGTTGAAGACCACCAAGATGATAAAGGGTGAAAGTGTGGCCTCGTATCTAACGAGATTATCTTAGGTCAAAGATGAGCTTGATACCATCAATGTGACTATCTTAGAAGGAGAAACAGTAAGGATTGCCTTGAAAGGGTTCACCAACAAATAGAATCCCTTCATCAAAGGAATCGTTGCCAAAGAAAAGCTGCCAGACTGGGATAGGTTGTGGGATGGCTTCATTAAGGACGAGTTGCGAGATGAGGATCTTCATCCAAAGAAGAAGTCTTTTGATGATGATGTGGAACTTGCAGCGCAAATGAAGGGTAAGCAAAAGAAGGACTTGAGTAAAGTCAAGTGTTTCAACTATGGGGAGATGGGTCATTATTCGTTGAGATGTTCGACGAAGAAGAAGGGATATGATGAGAAGAGGAAAGGAAAGTAGGTCGTCGGTGTTTCCACTTTATCTGAGATAGATGATCTCACCTAGAGATTGGAAGAGGAGGAATTTGGTATGATTTCTTATTTCTCGTAGGGTATTATTGACGAGGATGGATGGTACATGGACAGTGGTGCGGTGAAGCATATGACAGGGTCACAGGAAGTTTTCGAGACTATGGTTGAGTGGGACTCAAAGTTGCACATGGTGTTGGGAGACAAGAGTCAGTTAGATATCCGAGGATCGAGGATTGTGACATTCATGAGGGAGACAAGACGAGTGATGTGGGTCCATGATGTACTGTTTGTACAAGGACTCAGATATATTGTGATTCCTATCTCGATGATCGAGAGGAAGGGGTTTGAGGTCTTGTTCTAGGATGGCAAGGAAAGACTCAGGCTGAGAGGCTCTAAGTCCGGTGGGATTGTACTTGAAGTTAGAGAGGATGGTCTCTACAGGTTGACGGGCAAGCCTACAGATCATGGAAAGAAGAAGGTGGAGCAGTTGCAGGCTTCAGAGGAGTAGGTGTAGGTTCACAAGAAGAAGGTACACTTCCTAAAGAAGAAAGTCCATGTTCCAGAGACTCAAAAGGAGTCATGTTTGAGAGGTAGCTTGCAAGTTCAGAGGGAGACTTTGCAGCCCAAGAAGAGCACATGGTCAATTCGGAGCAAGGGTGCTCCTACAACTGCCAAGAAGGAATCATGGAGATATTTGAAAGCGATGCAAGATAAGAAGAAGAAGCAGAATGCTTCCAGTGATTGTGACACTTCCGAGAAGGGCGTAGTTCACCGTATAAGGATTGCTATGATTGTGAGCACCAGGAGTTGGGCAAGTGTTGCAAGTAGTGACGATGATGATGAATTACTTCCTAGTATTGGAAGTACCTCCCTCGCTAAGAGGGAGTGTTGATTTGTGTAGCTTGGGAGGTACTCCAAGCCCAAGGGTTCGGGGTTTGGAGGGAAAAGTGCCACAAGGGTCACTTGTGGGCTTGGAACCCAAGTATGGGGTTTTGCACCAAATTGTGTTTTGGGAATTTTAGGGAGCACATTTCTACATGTGATGGAATGAGATGATAGAGGGTAGAAAGGAGAATCCAATGCTTCAAGAATCGTCGAATTCCAAGTTGTAGAAGTGGAGATATGAATATCTGAAGTTATATAATGAGTTTTCCAATGTGTGTCAAGGTCGGCTTGGTCTAAACTTGACATGTGACAAGTTATAGAAGCCCTTGTGTAACGATGGAGGAAGCCCCTATATTAGTGTATAAATAGAGGGTGAATTCAAGTCATTAAGGTATCCATTAAGTGCAACGCATGCCTATTGGAATAGCTTTTCGAGGAGGAGAGGCATGATCTAAGGACACAATAAGGAGGCTAGGGCAGAGAGGCACAAAGGGATTGTTTTAAGGGTTAACACATTGTCTGAAGTCTGATGTGTTGGAGGCCGAGTATGTTTATTGTTAGACCAAGGCCTTAATGGCTAAAAACAAGTTTGTTTGGAGCACTATTTGGGACAAGGAGCTACCATATTGTTGGTCGTAAGCTACAGGATTACTGTGTGCTAGGTCGCAGGCCATAGCACCACAATAAGGTGTGCGTAGGGTGGTTTAAGGGTTGATATATGCCCAAGACATCAACCTGATAGAGGAGGGGTCTCCTAAGGGTATGACATAATTTTCTAGAGGGTTGTTCAAGGAATGTTGGAGTAGTTTAGGGCTGCAACAATGTGCCATAATGCCCTAATTAGAACAGTCAAGAACAACAATGTAACAAGTAGATTTGGATCAACTTTTGGAGGTGCATTGGGTCAAAGAAGTTAACTAGAATTGGATCAGATTTGGAGCAGCCTGTGTGAGCCAATTTGGAGGTTTGATTGGGTGATCAAAGGGCTCCATAGGTGCAAATCTTGCAGTGAAGTATTGGGCATATTTGGACTGTTGGAGGGCAGCGTGTGGATGTCCAAAGTATCCCTAAACGAGCTATCTTGAAGTGACGAAGAGGAGCTGAAGGTTGGGTGAAGATTGGTGCTGAAGTGCAGTACCTTGATGGACTAAGGCAACTGCTAGCCTGGCAGTTTGGAGCTCAAGAAATGGGCAACCTAGGGAGCAGATTGATCAGCTCGTGTACATGCTACAAAAGTGACTTAAAACAATGTTAGGTGGAAGCCCTCCCGGAGTATCGATGATCTAAGTGGATGTTGGTGGCCACCCGCCTATTCCACTTGGACCCCCACCACTGTCTCTTTCAGTTTTTTCAGTTTCCATAATTGTAGCACAATTTACAATTTTTGGTTGTTTTTCAGGTCCTAAACTTCTAGAGCCATTTTGAGACCCTAAACGATGATTTTTGGGAAAACGATGGCCAACATGGGTCATTGACTTGAAAGTTGTAGTCCTCGGATAGATATTTCTTATGAGGTATTGTGCGCGTCAAACTAAGATCGTATGCCAAAGTTCTGTCCCCGGGAAGTTGATCTACCAATTTACCCAAACAGGGCCCATAGTTTTGGCGCTTCATCTCCTTCGATTAGGTTTTTGGATGTTTAGGGTTTTCCATTGTTTCTCAATAATAAATAGGTCTTCAAGCCTCATTGTAACACAGTTTAGAGGCATGTAGCCACCACATCTCTTCTCAGAGATAAGCTACCATCGCCCGAGCTAGTTTGTTTCCATTCTATATGTAAGCATATTTCAGTTCTTTGATATTAATGAAATGGAGTTTTATTTCTAACCCATCTTTGTGTTTATGTTTATATATGTATTTTGTCGCGTTACTGCATAAGTATGGACTAGTGGTATCAGAGCAGTATGCTCTTTCTCTGTTTTTCTTTTGCATGTCCCCAACGAGGTCAGGGTATAAGGAGCTAGGGCTCGAACTGGTTGAACCTTTGCAAGACCAGCCTCACAAACCTCTATGGCCTCCCATGGTGAAAGAAAAGAAAGACGAGGGAGCAAGAGATCCCTTCAAAATATTGCTCGAAGAAGCCCTCGTGACAGAGGAGCGCGATGATGAAAACTTTGCCCATATCCTTTGGCGGATGCCCACATGCGATGCATCTTCATCCGATAGCCACTCTGGAGGCACCACTCCCTTAAAGGTACAAGTCAACTTTGATATTCCCATATTTGAAGGCGAAATAGATACAGATGTCGTAAATAGATGGTTAAATCTATTGGAATGGTATTTTTCGTTTCATGATTTTTCAAATAGGGAAAATATTACTTTATCACTCCTCAAATCCGCCCCTGCGTCAAGGACTGGTGGGAAACATACTGTGAGCAGAAGGTTGAGAAGGAACCCTCACTGTTTTCAGCCACACCCACTTGGAACTCTTTTCGAGATGCCATCAAGGAGCAGTATTACCCTGTCGGCAGTTATGAAGATAAGTACATAAATTGGACCACACTACGGCAGGGAAGGGATTAATATTTGCCAGATTTCACAAATATTTTTCATATCCTTCGCACGAAGTTGGGTATCAAGTATTCTGAGCGGCATTTGGTACTAAAGTACCGCGGTTGTCTACACAAGTACTTCTAGGATGAGATGGAGTTCCTAGACATTTCCTCGCTCGACACCTACTACTGATGCTCTGTCAAGCTCGAGCAGAAGTTGAAATAGAAGAAGCGAGACTTTTGATCTACGAATCCAAAGCAAGGGAAAGGCGCCCCCAAACCGCAGAACAAAGGACAAAGCCAAGGTGGGGTTACCCAAGACAACCCATTGAAACTGCAAGTAAAGAACAACACCACAAAGTCAAAGAAGGACACAAGAAAGTTGTGTGAGTTCCATAAAAGCCCCACTCACAACACAAGTGAGTGACAGGCCAAGTAGTTGTCGGTGGACGAGTTAAAGGCTTCAGAATTAGATGTATGTTCCGACTCTGAGTCAGAACTCAACAAGGGGAATGACAAAGGGAAGAAGATTATTGATGCAGATGTTAGCGCCACTATTGCCACCACCAAGATCCAGAAGAATGAGCTCGCAAATCCAGAGGAGGGGGAGCATCTCTACCACTCACAGATGTCGTGAACCTCATTTCAGTAGAGGTCGTGAAGCGGCTGGGCCTACCGACTACAACACATCTACAACCATACACCATCGAGTGGCTTTACCAAGGATGAGATCTCCATGTCATCCAGTAGTGTCACCTTCCCTACAACATCAAACCCTTCACGAATGATGTATTGTGTGATGTTCCTCCTCTTGAAGTTTGTGATCTATTATTAGGGCAACATACTTGTGGAAGCGGCATGTTGTATATGAGTATAGACCTTGCTTTCTTACTATTTCTTTGGGTAATAAGTTATACAGGATATCAGAGGTAGCCCCGCCTACTGCCATCTCTTTGATCTCTACTAAGAATTGCAGTAAGATCATCTCCCAGATAGGGATATTTGTTTTCTTTCTGATTTGCTCTCAAAGTAAGGGGAAGATCATAGGCACACCCATGGGCCCCGGGAAGGTTTCCTCCACACAGCAAAAGTGGGTGGATAAGGTCGTGGAAGAATACAATGATATCTTCTCATCACCCATAAGGGTACCTTTGCACTATCAGGTCAAGCACTCGATTGATCTGACTCCCGGAGCATCACTACCCAACGGGGCTATATATAGTCACTCCATTTTGGAAAATGAAGAGATCAAGCGACAAATCTATGAGTTGTTGAAAAAAGGGCACATATGACTGAGTTCCTTGCCTTGTGGGAGCATAATTGTACTTGTACAGAAGAAGGATGGGACCTGGAGGCTCTGCATTGATTATTGAGCACTAAACAAAATCACTATCAGGAACAGGTATCCAATCCCACAGATTGATGACCTTCTAGACCAACTCAAGGGGGCCAATTATTTCAGCAAGATCAATCAGAAGTCTGGTTATCTCTAGATTTCGATAGAGCCCACATATGTATGGAAGACCGCCTTCAAATCCAAGGAAGGCCTTTTTGAATGGTTGTTTATGCCCTTTGGGTTGACAAATGCCCCTGTTAATTTTATGAGGCTAATGGATGACATCTTGTGGCCCTTCACCAACTCATTTGTGGTTGCTTATCTGGACAACATCCTCATCTTCAACAAGAGTTGGGAAGAACACTTGCAACACATTCGGCAAGTCCTTCAAACCCTTTGGCAACACAAACTGTGTGCCAACTTGGAGAAATGAACCTTTGGCATGAGCCAGGTCCAATATTTGGGTTACATCATAGATGAGTGTGGCGTGCATGTGGATTCGACTAAGATCCAAGTCATTTGGGATTGGCCAGCCCCGACCACTCTAATAGAGCTTCGCAGCTTTTTGGGCCTTGCAAATTTTTATCAGAGGTTCGTGTTGGGATTCTCCCATATCACTTGGCCTTTGAGTCATATTACTAAGGGCGAGGCAAAATCAAAGTTTTCCTGGTCCGAGTCCCAACATAAGGTGTTCATTGAGTTGAAGCACCACCTATGCTCTGCACCTATACTCACACTGCCAGACCTGCAGTAGCCATTTGAAATCGAGATAGATGCCTCAAACTATGCTATTGGTGCAGTCCTCACCCAACACGGGCATCCAATGGCCTATCATAGTGAGACACTTTCTGATACAATTTAGAAGTACCCCACCTATGATAAAGAGATGTATTCCATCGTGCAGGCTTGTTGACAATGGAAGCACTACATTCTGGGGAAGGAGATGATCATCCACACCAATCACTGACCTCTTCAGTTTATACAGACACAAGGGAAGTTGCAGAATGATTGCCATCATAAGTGGTCTACATATCTGCAACAATTCCAATTGAACATTAAATACAAAAAGGGTAGCACCAATCATGTTGCAGACTACCTCAACCGACCCCTAGTTGCAACACTGATTATTGTTCTCAACTCTTATGGTCACGAGACCTCTGGATGGCCACAACTATACAAAAATTATCCAGAGTTTGCCTCCACATACCAGATGCTAATAGATGGAAAGAAAGTTCCTGATTTCCACCTCTAGGACACATTAGTATGCTACTTGGGCCACCTTTGTGTTCCTTCAAGTGAGCATGCCAAGCTGATTTGGGAAGCGCACTACAGTCGGGTCACAACATACTTTAGTGTGGAGAAAATTGTGGTTGTACTACAAAAGTACTTTTATTGTCCCAAACCCGACTGGATGTTGGGAAATATATTAGATCTTGCATTGCCTATGCCATCGCCAAGCCAACCGTCAAGAAGCAAGGTCTGTACACTCCTATGCCTACTCCCATCCAGCCATGGGAATCCATATCCATGGACTATATGTCTGGACTCATTCCTACCAAGCATGGGAATGACTGTGTATTTGTGGTCGTGGATAGATTTTCTAAGATGGCTATATTGACATCCTGCAAGAAGAGTATCACAACAGAAGGTGTTGCCAAACTCTTCTTTGAACGAGAATGGGTACATTTTGGAATCCCACAAACTATTATATCAGATCAAGATAGCAGGTTCCTAATAACATTATGGTAAATCCTTTGGACACCAAGCTCACCAAGTCGACTGCCTTCCATCCCCAAACTAATGGTCAGGCGGAGGTCGTCAATAGGATGATAGTGCACATACTCTGCATGTACAAATCCAAGCATCCTCGAACCTGGGACGAGAGTCTTCCATATGTGTAGCAAAGTTATAATAGAGCTCTCCATAGCTCGAATGGTCACAATCCCTTTCATGTGGGTCTAGGATTTCAACCATTGTGTTTGATTGATGTTGCCATGCCTCATGTGACTACACAGACATAATCCACACATGTATTGTATGAGGCTGATAAATTGACCAGATTTATTGAATGCATCCAACACATCCTCTAGCAAGTTCATGACATCTCAGAGAAGTCAAATTCCAAGTACAAGCAACGACATGATCAACATCGGGCGCCACACAAGTTTCAAGTGGGCGACAAAGTTTGGTTGCATTTGTAGAAAGAATGCCTTATTGGAGCCCATCAGAAGCTCAAACCACTCTGATACGGTCGTTACACCATTACTAAGGTTGTGGGAGACAATGATTTTAAGCTCAACATTCCCCCATTCCTTGGCCTGCATCCACTGTTCAATGTGGACCGCCTTTGACATACTTCCCACCATTACTGCACATATCAGACTTGCAAAACAACTCACACCAACATAGTTAAACCCAGACTGCATGGAACAGGCTACAACTGATCAAATTATGGACACACAGGTCAATAACACTCGCTAGTAGAAGATCTAAACTATATCGGGTTGTCAAAGCTGGCCAACTCCTACACCAAGGCAAGTGGCTCACCAGGGACCAAGTTCAGCAAAATTTCCCCATCTCATGGAGGCACTCAACGCAATGGAGACCATTGATTCCTAAGGGGGAAGAACTAATCCAGGTGGATGTTGGTGGCCACCTGCCTATTCCACTTGGACCCCCACCATTGTCTCTTTCAGTTTCCATAATTGTAGCACAATTTACTATTTTTGGCAGTTTTCGGGTCCTGAACTTCTAGAGCCGTTTTGAGGCCTTGAACGACATTTTTTGGGAAAACGGGGGCCAATGTGGTACATTGACCCATGTTGACCACTAAAAAGTTGTAGTCCTTGGACAGATTTTTCTAGTGAGGTATTGTGCGCGTCAAATGAAGATCGTATGCCAAAGTTTCATCCCCGGGAAGTTGATGTACCAATTTAACCAAACGAGGCCCATAGTTTTGGCACTTCATCTCCTAGGGTTAGGTTTTTGGATGTTTAGGGTTTTCCATTGTTTCTCAATAATAAATAGGCTTTCGAGCCTCATTGTAACACAGTTTGGAGGCATGTAGTCGCCACATCTCTTCTTAAACATAAGCTACCATTGCCTGAGCTAGTTTATTTCCATTCTGTATGTAAGCATATTTCAGTTCTTTGATATTAATGAAATGAAGTTTTATTTTTGTTGCATCTCTGTGTTCATGTTTATATCTATATTTTTCTACGTTCCTGCATAAGTCCTGATCACTCGATGTGTTGTCCTTTGAAGGACTAAGGGGCAGCTAGTTAGTAGTACAAGAGCGAAGGACCGATAAGACAAGATACAACATAGAAGCTGCATCTAAGTTTGTCATTGTATCTTGTATATCATAGATTGTTGTATTATTCAGATTTGGTTTAATATAACGAAGATTGGGTTGTACATTAATGTACAATTTTGTTAAAAATTGTGTATACTTGTGCATATGTGATTTACTGCTTTATATTTTTCGATGTGCAAAGTAGTTCTTGTTGAGATTCTTGGTTTGGTAGCGTCAATGATTTTATGACTCTAACCTAGACCCAAGGTTGTGGAAATTCAACACAAAGGAATCATAACACCATGTGATTTCATTCTGATATGAACATCAAAAGTGTTAGTGATGTTAACTGTTAGGTATATGTCAAATATTAATTTTAGTTATTTCCTCCACATTTTAAAAATCTATTTGGTAGTGCTAGGAGTTCTATATGATATGAAAATTTCGCAACTCTCCTTATTGCATCACCTGTTTATTTCACAAGGTAAAAAATATCACATTTCTTCTAGCAACCTATATTTAAATGAGTTTTCATGTTCAATGATAGGACAAGTGTTGATTCTTTGTTTGCGGGAAGGGAATAATCGCTCTATGGAAAATTGGTTTTAGAGGTTGTCCCCACTACTCTTCTATGATTTGAGGTGACTTGGGAGGGAAGAAAAGGGAGGGTGAGTATACCTCAACTCTTTGTCTATGACTATTGGAAGGGTTCAAGTTGGTTAGAAAAAATGAATGGAAGTGGTCAAAAGGAAAGTTGGTTGTGAGAAGTAGCAAATCTACTATGAATAGCAAGGGTGGACCAAAATCATGTAAAAATGATAACAAAGGAAGCCCTCACATAAAGTAAACTAGAGCCCAAACAAAGGCCATGCAAGTAATAACAACATACCAAAGAAGATTCATGAGTGGAATCAAGGAAGAAGGTGGAAAGGGTAGAAATTTTAGTAAGGGAAAAGCATGACAACATCTCATCTAATGCCATTGATGCAAAGCTCGTAGATTTGATTCCTAACGAAAGATTTTTTGGAATTAGCGACACAAAATATTCTGAGTTGGTTGAGTTGTACTAACACAACAAATCATTCATAACCTGGTAGTAGAAGATCATTGGGTGTAGAAACAAGCCATCTTGGACAAATTAGACTTCTTAGGCTATAAATATTGGTCAAGTCTAGAATTTAGGACATGAAAATTATAGACAGTAACCATGCTCAAACTACAAAGGATCAAATTAATGCTAATCCAATCTACATACATGTAGTCTCATACTGGGAGGCAAAGTATTAGGGACTTCTCTAAATAGTTTAAATTCATTATTTTATTTTATTTTTTTATGTTATTATCTAGACCAATAATATATTTTATTCTTATACATACAATAATATATTGGTTAAAAAGAGGGAAACGGAAAAACAAAATTTCACTAGGGGTGGAAGAGAATAGGGTCAAGGTTCTGATGCCTAGACCCTGGAAAAAATCTCCATGGCCAAGCCTCCCTGTGATGCAAGGAACAATAACCCAGTCTATCCTGGAGGCAGTCCCAAGCGGATGCCTCTGTCATGTTGTATGAGTGATGGATGTCATTAAGAGAAAAACACGACGGTAAGAGAAGAAAGAATTAGAAGAACCCAAAACTATGAGATGAGATGGGAAAATCTAAAAGAAACCATGAAAAGCCTCAGTTCCGGCACTGAAAAGGATAACAAATGTGACACAGGTAAATGGGAAATTGTTTGGATTTTTGTTCATTATCAAACTAATAATTGTAATGGTTATGTGATAGGTCTCACCTCAAAATATGCCCAGCATAGTGAGGAGGACAACAAATAGAAAGAAGCAACCAACAACAGGTACGCAGACAACATGGCGACCAGGAAGGGTAAGAGAGACAAAAAGATGGCAAAGGGGGCGAGCGGCTCAAACAAAGAGCAAAGAAAGAGAGGGCGAAAGTTTGGATGCGAACACATGAAAACCCTCATCGACGCTTACATGGTAGGGAACCCACCGGAAGTCAGAGCTCAAATTGCTAGCTGGGAGCGAGAACTAAACGACAACATAAGGAACCAAGACATCCCCATGGAGGAATGGGAGAGCATGGTTCTGGACCCAGGGAACTCCCGAGGATGACACTCTCTTCAGACAGACAATACAACAGTATTGGGTCATGAAGAACATGGTGGCCCGGGCTATGACTCTCAATCGGGAACAAGCAGCAAGCAGAGGACCAGAGGTAAAGGAGGACACCAAGGAAAAGGATCCCGTCAGGGCAGAACTCCTCAGGGAGATTGCAACAGTCCAGATACAAACTTACAGAAACAACTTGGCACTGGGGAGAATTGAACAAACACTTCAAGACATGAAGAGGAGCGAGATGCTCGGCTCCAGTGCCAAAGCGCCAGCCCCAGTAATATCCTCGGACGAGGATTGAAGCAGAGGTCTAGTACATTTTTGTTGAAGTTTTATGATGAATAGTTCTTACTTGTTTAAATGGAACAATAGTATAGATAGTATAGACAATGTTGCTAGATGGATAGAGAAAGACCTTTTTAAATTTTGGACAGGGTTTAATGCAGACAGGTGGCTACCTGGTTTCCTTCGGGTAGGTAAGACCACCTGGAACAAATGGAAGATTTGATTTTGAATAGATAATATCAACAGAGGAAGCACCACCAAGTTTACAAAAATATATATATATATATATATATATATATATATATTGGTTAACCAATTTTGTTTTATCTTTATATTATTATTATTATATCTTTATATCTAGATAAATGTGTTAATATACCATGAATAATTTTTATAACATTAAAAAACATTACACAAATACCGAATATTTGATATGTAGTTCTGATAAATAACTTTAAAAGAATGTATTTATATTTATATTAATAAATAAAAATAAATAAATTTATTATTTACAAATATGTTTTATTTTTATAATATTATATTTATAATTAATTATTTATTTTAATTAGTTTGAGGGTTAGCTCAATTGGTTGAGTTTTGTAGCTAAAGCACCTCGCTAATGGAGGCCATAGGTTCAATTCTCCGCGATGCCCTTGGTGTTAGGCTCTGCTAATAAGGGGACATGATATGATCCCTTCGGGTGGATCTACCTGGATATTTACTTGGGGGGAAAAAATAACATAAATAAATAATTTTTGTTTTAATAATTTATAATTAAATAAGGTATTTTATTTTAAAAAAATTAAAGTACTAATTTTTTTAATATTGCTTTACAATAAAATTTGTAAATTTTTATAATCAAAATATTACTTATTTTAAGATTTATTTTTATTAATTTAATAATTGTGTAGAGAGGCGCTTTATAACTCTGTATGAGGGCAATATTGTAGTGGCGTAAACGTTTGTAAACATTTACATGTCCACTGAATCGAAATGTTAAAAGTAATATAGAGCCCAATATGGGGGAGATGTTGTAGTGTTTGTAAATAAGTGCAAACATTTGAATGTTGGTTCAATAAAAATAAATAAATAAACAAATAAAAATTAATTAATTAATTTGTTAGGCCCCTATACTACTAATGTAACCCATTATTGTTATTAGTACAACTCCCTTATTATATTGTTGTATCCATGTAGTCTCCATATTGTTATTATTGTGCCCCATAGAAGCTCGTTATTGTTATTATTGTGACCTTACATTATTATTGTTATGTTGGCTCTGATTATATTATGACCCCTTAGACTCCTATATATAGAAAGGAGGTCTTGTCATTTGTATCATCCAAGAATTGTTCATTTGTGTAATGTAAAGGAGGTTGCCCCCTCGAAGATGCTTATTTCTAAGGCGTTCATCTATCTTTTCTATCTTTTTGTGAGTTGGTTTCATAACATTTGGTATCAGACTTTGGATTCTAGGGTTTCGCTGCTCCAAACAATTCATCGTGGAATTTGCGCTATAACTTTTTTCTGTGACGTTTCAGACGCTAAAAAAAAGACCCATTTGGGTTGAAATCGGTTTGAACCTCAAGTCCAAATTTTAGAGCTTTTCACGCAATATTTGCGGAGATATGATATGAGGAAGTTGGCCTTTTTGCAGACTCCCGAATTACATTCCAAACAGGTGACCTGGGGAGAATCCTCATAACTTTTGTTTTGAGCATCAGATTAAAATTTCGTAAGAAGTTACAGAAAGAGGACAGACTATAGCTTCATGTGTATATTTTTTAGATCCGAAGGTCAAAATAGTGACACATGGCACTACATACAAGTTCGCTCTTCTGAAAAGGTATATAATCAGGTCATCTTGGGATATTGTGCACAACTCTTTCTTGGAGAATCTAAATTTGATCAGATTAGTGGCATTGGAAAGAGGACGCAGAGGGCTACTGCAGGTTGCAATTTCAGAACTAGAAGAGCTAAAATTATAGAGTTATAGTCATTTCAAGATCAAGCTCCTAAAATCAAGAAAAGGCGATATGAGGAAGTTTGATGGCAAGGATCCGGTAAATTGGATACTTCAGATGGAGCAATATTTTGATATACATGGTGTACCACTGTTACAAAATGTATGTATTGCATCTTCATATTTAGAACCGGATCAATTTTTATGGTATAAAAGGCTTTGTTCTCGTAAACAACTTGTTACGTGATCAATTTTCACAGAGGAAATGATAGCACATTATGAGGATACAAAGAGAAACACCTTCTTTAGCCAATTGATAAATCTCAAACAAAAGTGTTCAATGGCAGAGCACATTAAGGACTTCCAAAAATTGAATAGAAGGGTAAATGATATTCCAGAGAAGCAAAGGATTGATGTCTTCATAGGTACTTTAAAGGATAACATTCAACATGAGGTTCGTCTTTGGGAACCTGATTCATTGGAGAAGGCATTCAGGTGGGCAAGAAAAATTGAAAGCGAAATTATGGAAACAAGGAATCTCACCACTCACGACTATAATTATGAAAGTGTTTCTTCTCCTAGCCTTCCACAACCTACAAGGATTACACCACAACAATTGGAAGAAAAAAGAGAAAAGGGGCTTTGTTACAATTGTGATAGCAAATCCACTAAAGGTCATAAGTGTGTTGAGAAGAAATTATTTTACATAGAGTATGAAGAGGAGGAAGAAAAGGATCAAGAAACATCAAAAGAAGAGGATATACGCTAGGAACAAACCCCAGAGAAAGAAGAAATGAATCCAACCATATCTTGTAAAGCATTGACAAGGATTATCACTCCTTGAACTCTCAAGATAGAAGGACATATCAAGAAGAAAAAGGTTCAAGAAGTGAAAGATCATATCGAGAAAGAAGAAATGAATCCAACCATATCTTGTAATGCATTGGCTGGAATTACCACTCCTCAAACTATCAATATAGAAGGACATATCCAGAAGAAAAATGTTCAAGAAGTGAAAGAACACATCAAGCATTAAGAAATGAATCCGACCATATCTTGTAAAGCATTGGAAGAAATTACCACTCCTCAAACTCTTAAGATAGAAGGACATATCAAAAAGAAAAAGGTTCAATCAATGAAAAATCACATTGAGCATCAACAACAAGTTCTCCAAATTTTAAAGGATAACGCCACTTTGGTGCAGAATTGAATGAAACAACAGGTAGATCAACATCGCAATGAAAAAAGTTTTGATGTAGGTGATTGGGTATTTTTATGGCTACATCTCAAGCAAGCTATTTATGAGAAGGAAATGTTGGCAATAGTACATGCACTTAAGAAATGGCAACCTTACCCAATGGGAAGACACTTCAAGGTAAAAAAGGATCATGATAGTCTTAAATACTTTTTAGAACAAATATTATCTTTAGAAGAACAGAAAAAATGGGTCACAAATATGTTGGGTTATGACTTTGACATCATCTACAGAAAAGGGAAGAAATTTTTTGTTGCAGATGAACTCTTAAGAAAGAATGAGGATGTGGAAGCATTGTTTTGTGCTATTTCTATTATCCAACCAAATTGGATAAACGAAACAAGATGAATGGAAGAAGGACAAAAAAGTGTGGCCACTCATTCAAAAGTTGCAGAATATCCCAATTCAAACAATATTGCCATAACTTGAAGAGGAAGGAAAAATCATATTGGAACCTGGAGCAGTCACAGAAACAAGAACTCGATAGCTACGTAATCGATCATTTTCAGAGTATCTCATCAAGTGGAAGAACTTACTAGCCGAATATTCCACATGGGAGGACAAGAATTTTATACAGAAGCATCAAGAACTACTCAAGCGTTGAGGACAACACTTTTTGAAGGAGAGGGGCATGTTAGGCACCTATACTACTAGTGTAACCCCTTATTGTTATTAATACAACCCCCTTATTATATTGTTGTACCCATGTAGTCCCCATATTGTTATTATTGTGCCCCCATAGAAGCCCACTATTGCTATTATTGTGCCCTTACATTATTATTGTTATGTCCGCTCTGATTATATGATGACCCCTTAGACTCTTATATATAGAAAGGAGGTTTTGTCATTTGTATCATCCAAGAATTGTTCATTTGTGTAATGTAAAGGAGGTTTCCCCCTCGAAGAGGCTTATTTCTAAGGCGTTCATCTATCTTTTCTATCTTTTTTTGAGTTGGTTTCATAACATAATTTCTAATGTTGTAATTTTGATTCTTAACCATGGATATTCACCAACTTTACCATGAATATTATTAATTTGTAAATAGCCTTTGTCATAATACCGTGAGCCACAATTAAAATATTTTAATTTAAATTTACAAATATTTTTAATTAAATTTAAAAGTCAAAATGTTATAATTAATTTTGAGATATATCTAAATCCTCTATCTTCAATACCACTAAAAATATTCAGTGGATATTCCATATAAATTAAATCAAGATGTTAATAAAATTAAAAATTAAAATATTTATATAAAAGAAATGTTAAATTTATATAATATAAATAATATTATTAAGAACTAACATAGATCCATCTTAACTAATAATCTATTAAGCCATGAGAGGAATCAAATCCCTGGAGTTAACTACGTTTATCGGGTGGGAGGAAGATATAGTGGAGTTCCCGGGCTCAGGGATAGGAGGAAGGGCCGGCCATCCTGTATTTGTTTCCTGTCCGGAGAAGAAGGGGCCTGCTGATAGAGCTGGGCGGGGAGCTAGTTATCGTCGGGTTGGAAAGACGCCTAGCCCGTAAGCAAGGGCTATCCCCTGTTCACTTCTGGTTTTGCATTAAAAAATAAATTTGCATTTTAAGATATTTTATCTCTCTTAACACTTAATAGATCAAAAATTAAGATAAATCTATATTAATTTATAATTAAATTGACTATTATTTTATAATTTTATTTTAAATAATTTATAACTAAAATTATTATAAATTTATTTAGAATAATGTATAAACTATTTAATATTCATTTTTTTAATTATTATTTAAACTTTTTATATAAATATTTTTTTTTTTATATTTTTAATATACTTTTAAATAACATTTCAATAGAGACTTAAAAGGTGTTTCATTATGCTATCGATATCTTGCCTTTGTGCCTTTAGGAAATAGGAATCATGTCTATAAAGATTTAAAAAATATTCCAATATTCCCCATCACATGTGATTACAACATCACAAGGTGCACTTTTTATGAGGATGGATAGATGCAATGGATTTGTTTATCATGTTACTATTGGAAAACATTGATTCTGTTCCCAAAGGGACCACCTCACACCTCACCAACCATCGCTTTGTTTTTTTCTGTTTTGTTTTTTTGGCGGGCAAGATCGATTTTAGGGTTAACTAAGGGATCAAATAGTGTAGTTTCCATTTAATTAATTTGTTTTTTGGGGCAAGATCATTGTTTTTTGGTGGCAAGATCAATTTTAGGGTTGACTAAGGGATTAAATAGTGTAGTTTTCATTCAATTTCTTTGTTTTTGTGGGCAATATCAATATTAATAGGTGTTGCTTTTATTAGTTAGGGTTAATTAATAGTTTTAATAGATAGATGTGGTTTGCATTTATTTTGATAAAAAATTATATAAAAATAGAAGTTTTATGAATTTTATGTAGGTTAGTTTTGAGGGTTATTTTAATTGGTTTAGTTTTTGTTGTTAAAGCATTTTATTAATGGGGTTATTAAGTCAATTCTCTTTTACACATTCGAGATTAGGTTTTATTAATAAATCCACGAAATTTGATCCCATGAAATAAATATGTCTAAATATTTTTTCGAAAAAAAAATAAATAAAAAAAAAACTAATTGATTAAATTATTTATATATAATTAATTAAAAAATATATATTTATTATGGAAAATAAATCTTAAAATACATTCTCTTTTATAAAAAGTAATTAGAATCCAGAAAAAGTGAAATTTAGTAAAAGAAAGTGAAGCCATGATTTCACTTGACATAATAGTTGTTGGAGTATCTTAGTATGATATTCAAGATAAGTTAAATGTTGCCATCATGGACTTTGGTGCTAATAAATTGGACTTTATATTCTTTAATTGCGTTGCATCATCGTCTCTTTCAACACATCTAAAGTTTAATAATTACGACTAATTATTTTTTACATTACTATTCAATATGTCCGATACTTTTAACTAGCCATGATTAAATAGACCATTTTATAAAGTTGGTGGGCCAAATAATCATCATTCAGAGATATTGAGAGTTTAACTTAACTTAAAGATATGTACATTGTAAGATAATCTTCGGCAAAATCACATAGCGAATCTTTTGTCGAAGATTATCTTACAATATTATGGATCACAGAAGTCTAAATTCCTCGATATGTACATTATGAAGTAAACAAAACCAACTCAAAAGATATGAATGAAGCGTAGACAAGCTTAATAATAAAAATATATAAATGAAGTGTAGACAAGTTTAAAAAGATAGTTTAGAATAGTTTTTATATAAATTGCCATAAAGCCTACAAGGTATTTAAGAGCTTTCTCACTAAGGTGTTATAAAGATCGGATTACTATAACATTAATAAAGTATTTCTTTTTATATAGTGGTTAATTTATTTAATTTTACTATAACATTAATAAAGTATTTCTTTTTATATAGTGGTTAATTTATTTATTTTTATATAAAATTAATGAAAATGAAATTGATAATTTTTTATTAATTAATTAAAATTGATTAGATATAGTTTAGTGGGTGAAGTAGATGGTGACAGGGTGTTTTGTTAAAGTATTTTGTGGTGAAAAGGTTATTGGTTCAAAATTTCGTGGGCAAAATCTAGTCATGTTAAGGGCTAGTGTGGCCTAAATTGGGTGCAATCCCTAAGTGATTTTCACGACTTAGAAACCCATTAATCATAGTTACTCAAGCCACAAGTTAGGCATACTAGTCATCTCAAATTCATATTACCTAAAAAAACTAATTAAATACATGAAAACAAAATCTATTATGATCTATAAATAAATAATACATTTTTTTAAAGCGTTAAAATAGTTTAGATTTTTTTTTTAAGTGTTATACTTGCTTTCCTTTTTGAAGTGTTACAAAGATTGTATTACTTTATTATTAATAATAAATAATTTACTTTTGCATGGAAAGAGGATATTTTTTTTTCATGTTAAATTAATATTGTATTATATTAATGTGGAATTGGAGCTTATAATTTTTCTTTAATTTAAATTAAATTTGGAAATAAAAAAATTATTGATATTTAATGGAGAATGCATTTTTGGTTATTATAATAAAATAGTTGCTTTTGTACGAGAGAATAATAATTTTTCATGTGTTAAGATATATATTATTATTATTATTATCCAATTTTAAGGTTATGGCCAAGCCAGACACCAAATTGGTGTATGAGACTCCCTTGTTTGTGGGACAAGGGACCCACCTCAGCGCAACAATTTGATTGCTAAGTCTATGAAGGCATGCATACTCTACCCCTCTAGTTTTGAACTTGTGACCTCTTAGGAGGAAACACATGTTCTTAACCATTAAGCCCACTCAAGCTATATATATATATATATATATAATTCAAATTGTAGAGATAGTCTCTATGACAAAATTTACACGTATACTCATTCATTATTTATTTATTTTTAAGGAAAGCCAAGGAACATAGATGAGATAGTAACACACAAGTATTATATGCAGGGTGCCTTGTTCACATTTTTAGTAGCAAATAAGTCGTGCATTCTAAGCTACACAATTACAAAGTAATAAGCAAATGCATGTTTCATTTTAAAAATAACCATCTATTGAATAATGACAACCAACATGAGAATCATATAATAATAAAAAGCACATACACCAATAGTTCAAAATTTTATAAATATACATCATATCTTTAACTTTTACAATTTGATAATCATTTACAACAATTAAGCATGTAGGATAACTTTTTGAAAATCAAAGATACTGTGCACCAAGGGAAATGGAGTCTTGATCTCAGGTATGTTGATCCTTGCACTCCCTTGATGTAGTCCTCGTACATGTGTGGATATTTTTTTCACATCGAACGAACATTGTCAACTCACCTATTGACCTCCCAACCTACTCCTTGGGTGCTCTTCTTCCCCATAGACCCTTGAGTTGCAATGAGGTTGTATAATAGAGGAAGAACACTAGATAGTGGATGCGAGCACTTTGACTCGAGAGTTCCCACTCCAAGAGCCTCCACTTCACCAAATTCACTATAGAACTCAGTAGTCACTCTCACAATAGCATTAGGAAAGTCATCCAATAGTAGGGAAAAATTCCCTTTCTCTCGTAGTTTTCTCTTTCTTTTATAAGAGGTTTCATAGATAGCACTTGTCACTTCATGCAAAAATAATTATTTTCATTAATCCAATATTTTTATTATTCACCTATCCATGTGTCAACCTCTCACCAAGGTTGTCCCAAAATTATTTACTTAATTTCTTATTAGAAAACATATTTTCCCTCATGCCAACATAATTCCCTATTTCTTCTCCTAGTTGTCCTTTGATACTTCTTATTATGTGTTCATTATTGAAGTCAACTAGTAGGTCTCACATTTTTTTCTCAAACTATTCCCTAGTTTATCTGAAATTGAAATCTTGGATGAAAATATTTGTGTTGTGATCTTGCCACATGGAGGTTCTCTCATGAAACTAAATTTCTCCAATTTTTAATTGATTACTCTTTAATTTCATCTACTGCATTTTTTTAATGACCTTAAACTATCCTTGGATTAACGTTTCTAATTAAACTTTATGCCCCCTTCCCATTTTGTTATTGGAACACATACATACTTTTGGAGTTATTTTAATACACATTATATATTTAATATTTTCCAACATGAGGAAGGAAGAGTTACTCATTTGGTCCAATTTTTATAATTCTTCCTATTCTCCCTTTTCCCAAGGTTTACTCTTGATTTAGTTAATTTGATTCTAAAAACGCACTTACTAGATTATGTGAATTAGTGCTCATCATTGCATGACCATCAAATCTTAATTATATTTCACCTTTTTCTTCCTGATTCCAATGGTGCTGAGTTAGTCATGCCCTTAAAGAACTTCCCTTTGAAGTTCCAAGGGTGTCACATCACTTGCCCTTCAGACATCCTATGACTACAAGGGGAAAATTAGTTGTGACAACGGAGACCAGTTTCATCTCCTGTGTTTCCTCTATATTGATACTAATGGTGTTAGGGATCAATGAATCCACCTTGATGCGCACCCCCTAGTCACTCCTTGTGAGGAACCCAATCTGGGGTCCTCCCTCATGACATCGTGAGGTTCAAGACAAAGGTATCCCAACATTTTCTAGCCCAAGTCACAACGAGAGTACTAATAGGTGGAATCAAGGATTATGTCCCACCTCTCCCATGAAGTCCCATTTGTCCTGTATAGCCCCATCACCCCTGTGTGAGTCGTTCATCCAAGAAATTGACCTGTGCCTTCAACTATTATCATGCCAATAATAATCCTAACAAAATATTAATTTGAACTTAGTAAAATGATTAGATCCTCGACTTGAAGTCATCAAAGAATAATGTATGTGACGTAAGGTTATATCAATGTTAAGGTAACATCAAAGTCAATCAACCAGAGCAGGGCACTACATACACCACCCTCTTAACTATAGACTTTGTTGTCCTTAAAATAGGAAAAGAAAATGGGCATCTCCTCCACATCCTCCCTGAAACTCTAACTAACCTCCTTATACTAGGCATCCTCAATTTGTAAATTAAGCAACTACTCCCGTAGATTTGTCTTTAGGGGAACCACCACAACTATTCAGGGCCTCCTACTTAAAGCATATTCCACCCTATTCATTGTTCCCTTTATGTGATGTAGGAGAATCTAGCTCACCATGACCGGGTTCAGTCTTTGCCAGGTTGGAAGGTTGATTATCTGGATTGTTTTTTTTTATTGTTATAGTTTATGAGTCATGAGACAGGAGTTTGATTTGTTTTTTGTTTTTAAGTTGTTATGGCTAATTCAAGGTTAAATAGATAGTTAGGGTTGTCATGGTCTAAACAATAATAAAGTGTAGTTACGAATTGATCTGTTAATTTAGAAGAGAAAAGACAAAACTGTCTAATCAGAATCTTGTAATGTCAACCATAGCATGATTGTCTAACCGAAATCCATGACAGTTTAACTAACTATAATCTCAATATATAAGAGCAGAAATGTAAGACAAAGACATGGTTCATCAATTCGAGAACAGAGAGAAATAAAGAAGAGAAAAACAGATCTTATTTGCAGAAACAGTCTATCTGGTTCATTCATTTGTTCCTGTAATGTAATGTTATATTCTGTACATCTATTGTGTAATGTAGAACAGTTCCAACATACTATTATCGACCACTACAGGTCGCATTTTCAGTCATTTCCCACAAACAGAAATTCTCAAGTGCATTCGCATAATACGGCAGAGCAAGAGCGTGCAAAACTGGAGAACGAAAAGAGAATAGCCAAATCACAACGAGTCCTCTAACGAATTACTGTGGAGCAGAGTATCGAAGGAGATAAAAACCAACACAGGTAACCCAATAACCTTTCCAAACTTTCATGATTTAACAAAAATATACAGATTAGTAGCCATAGTCATTGTTATTCAAACATATTTATAATACAACCGTTATAAGCAAAAGACGGGTATCAGTGTCTTGGAAGGACAAACCCCAGGTTAGGGTTTTACCACAGAGTTCAGTTCTTTTTGTTGAAGCATAACAGAAAATTCAACCAGAAGTCGAAACCAAACCAAATTACATTCTACAGACAACGTTTCGGGCAAAGCGTGACTGCCAGACAACGAACAACAGACCTTCCAAGAAACCCTACCAAACCCCTAACAATAAATCGACGAGACTCAAGCATCAGAGCCTACCGGACAAGGTTTTGTAGCATTCGAGAGTTGAATTGTAGAAGAGTCCATGCGCCCAGGTCGAACCACAGACCTGCATAACCAAACAAAGTTCTGTTAGCCATATTCACAGTGAAACCCGAAGTAAAAAGTTGAAACAGAGGACAAAGGGAAGTCCCAACATACCTGAGCAAACCGGACCGAGAGTTGCAGAACAAAGCCGCTGATAAGTCGATAAAGCCTGTGACAGAAGGAGCAGTTCGTGGTTAGACTCCACGCCAGACGAGGGAAAGATTAAATCAAGGAAAAGAGTGATTACCTGCGCGCCTTTGCCGAGGTTGTTTGTCCCGTTAGCTGCGTTCATAATCACCAACCAGCTTGTAAATCGAACAGTGGCCAAGGGCAATGAGAGTAGCAGTAAAAAGGGAAACCACAGACGGAAGACCACATGCAAGAGCCTAGTGATTGAAACAGAACCAAAAGACTTACATTCAAAGGAGAGCCCATGCACATACATTTCCAGGACTCCGACAGACTCGCGCCACAGAAGTAAACCACAAACAACCACATTGTCAAGCTCAGGAACCCAACAGGCATTTGCAACCATAGCAGGGACAGGAATAGAGACCACTACATGCGCTTGAGGAGGAGCCATACAGGGTAGCTCCCAAACCCTCGCCAGACCGCACAACAGTAAGGAAAGATCGCGAAAGACCAGACTGCCAAAGCATTTTGGCAAAGGGTGCACGGAGGAAACAAGCCCGAGGCTGGTAGTTGGGCATTAAATGACTCATTAACACATTCCAATTACCAACGAAAATATCTATTGCTACCCTACATACAACCGCAGGCATAATAGATCAAAATCCGCCACGTCACAAAAGCCGAGACCAGGTGTAAATCCAGACTTAAGTGTAAAGTGTGGGCCCGTGTGGGCTGGGCCACATCATTATGTAAGTAATATCAAAATCATATTCACTTTTTAACTCTCACTACCTTCTTTCTCTGGCATTTAAATGGTCTTGTGTGAATATGTGTTGTAGTCCACAATGATCAACATTAAGTTCAAATCTCCTCCCTAGCAGGTAGTGTCTCCAAATGTTTAGGGCATATATAAAAGATGCCATTTCTAGATCATGCATAACACATCTCTCATTTTGGGTTCTAAGTATTCTTGATACGTACATTGTAACTCTTCATCATTGCAGCAATATACGACCAAGTCCTTCCTTGTAAGCATTGGTGCAAGCCATAAATTCCTACTCTGTATATAGTATCTTCAGGATTGATGCAGTTGTCAACAACACATTTTAACCTCTTGAATGCCTCTTCACATTTTTCATTACAAATAAACTTCTTATTCTTTCTTTGGAGTGCGATGATGCAAGTTGTTATCTTTGGAAACCCTTTGACAAATCTGTGATAATACCCAATCATGCCCATAAAACTACACATTTCGTGAACATTGGTCGGTGTTGGCCACTCCATGATGGCCTCGATTCCAGGTCTATTGTGATACCTTATATTTATAAGGAGAAAATTTAATTTTCACTACTCACATCATTAGATAGAGAACATGTGAGTGCCTACTTCATTGTTTTAGAATCCTAGGCCCTTTTGAATAAGTATTTATGGAATCCTAGTCTAGAGAACATTTTTAGGTTATCCCTCATCTCCTTCAAAATCTTGGAAGATACTTCTAATCATTTGCATAGAAGAGACAAATTATTCACCTATCATACATTTAGGGTTCACTTGTGAACCATTGAAAACAATTGAATTAGAATAAAAACACTAATATAGAGAAAATATACTTTTGGTTTTCTTTTTCTTTCCTTCCCTCTATTTCTCAGTTTCGAGAGTTTTTTGAAAATTTATGTTTTTGAAAGTGATTTTGATTAAAAAGAACCCCTATTTTAGGTAACTTTGGGATCAAATAATAATAAAATTAACCAAATAAATACCCCAACCATCCAAATTAGAATAACATAATACCCTCAATTCTGAAAGGTACTAAAAGAACCATATGTAATGCATAATGAAGACAAATTTCTAACATTGAAACAATTGTAGATGATAGCACATACATATTACAACAAAATGATAAACATAAACATATTTAGTATCTCAAGGGCAATTAGAATTTAAATCATAGAATCTTTAAGACAAAGAATCCTCGTTTAATTTGTGGAGTTTCCAATCATTTTGGTCTATTTGGACAGAGCCAACTTTCATTGTTTGATTAAAGTTCTAAGGTGCTTGAGATATACATAATGGCAATAAAAATCAACATTTTCACTTACATCAATGAAATACATTTCCCATTTACATATGTCTTCCTTCAAAATCAATATTCACAAAAGCTACATTTGGGCAAGGTTAAGTTAATTGAATAACACCTCGCAACAATTAGGTAATAAGGATTAGCATATCTAAACCAAGTAAGAAATTACTTAACCCGATGAATGATAAGTGGTGCAAATATCTCCAAATAGTCTCATTACATATATCAAATTACTGATGAATTGCCAAATTGGTCTCTGTCAAGCTATCAATGATTTCATAGCTATACTCACTCACTCAACTATCTACACTAGTGGCTTGATCATCCCCTTTTCATCTCCCATTTTTTGTATGTTAAGACAATCTAAGAATCATTACAGTAAGTTCATAATCTATTGCAATGCAAAGAAATAGGATAAGCAACAATACATGCTACATATCAAATTAATGGGCCGTTATGCCAAAAGCAAACACCCAAAACTATTGTCATCCTTTACCTTGTTCAAGCATAAATTCATGTTATAAATATGAAAAAAGAAATCCGAATACCACTGTGTTTCAATATTTTATATTATTTTTTAAATCGGTTGATGATCAACTCAGACTCAACTTGACTCAGGCTAATCTTATTTCAATGGCTCGGTTTACTAAAAATAAACAAAATGTTTAATTTTAATAAAATATTGCATATTTTAAAGATTCCAAACTATTAGAGACAAATCACCCAAACTTTTCTCATGTATATACCATATAAAGATGAATATATCAAAAAGTTTCAAAATGGCATGGACTGCAATACATATCACCAACAAAATTCATCATCAAATAGGCTCTAAAACATGACACAACCATCTCCTCTTGCTTAGCCTTGACTTCAAGTTTTACAATCTGGCTTTGAAATTCCAATTTAATCTTCCAAATTTCCTCTAACGGCGCGATGTGTGAGGCAACTTGGCCTCTTATAATAGCCACATCTTCTTTCAATCTATGAATTTTAAATCTATTGTAAATTTGTTGTAAATTTGAAATAAATAAGTATCTTTAAATATGTTATATGTTGGGATTTCTGCCCTAAGGGATGGTAACATTGTCCCCTTGAAGTACAATTGTTGTTTTTTTCTTGGGTTGTCTTAATTATATCACAAATGAATCTACCAGCATTCCCACACATATTGGGTGATTCCATTCCTTGACATTATAATAGACAAAATATAATTACATTATCGTAATACAGCTTACAAGGCAGGCTCTTAGACGTCATTCTCCAAAACTCTGTGTGTGTGTATGCACACACATATATGTATGTATGTAGAGCTTGATGCAAGGTTTATCTATCGATTCCTTTAGATAAGATTAGATAATTTTACTAACATCCAACAAGTGTCATAGTTAGGTCAATGGGACTACAAAGAATAATGTTATCAATAGATCGATAAATAGTAATACAATAGAATCAACCACATACTTCCACATGGTGCAAATCAACCTTCATTTCCACTTCCAAGGCATTTACAATATCCGATATAGAAAATGAATGTTGATATAGAAGACAAATGAAAAGGTTTTTGGTTTAATTCAAAGTTACAACAATAAATAAGAGAACTCCGGAAATCCATGCCACTCATATCAATCGATTGTAAACATTATATTTTACTGATGGTTGCAGTAATGAAAACAACAATAAATTTCAATTCCCCCTTGAAACTATGTCATATCATGTAGAGAACTATACTAGACTAGGTGAAAAGAAAAGAATTCACTTGATGTAAAAATCATTTAATGTGTTGTTCATAAATATTCTTAGTTCTAAAGGCTCAACATCGCTCCCACTAATTGTAACAACACCTGGATCTCCTTTTGGGTAAACAAATTCTTAAAGGGTTTCTTCAAACTAGTTCATGCAACATAGATAGCTTAATTCTTTGTCCCAACAAAGTAAGTTGATCAAGCATTGTCTCTTCATATCGAAGAGAGCCATCTCATTTAGCTATTATCATGTCCAATGCATCATAGTCAACCTCGAATTTTCTTGAATTTCAAGCTTCTGCAATCTGCTCACAATTTCAACATCTTTAATTTTTGGAATAAGATACTTTTGACGTCTTGAAACAACGGTGCGAAGCATTTTATCAGAGTCGGTAGTGATGAATATGGAGACAACATATATAGGGGGCTCTTCTAGACTTTTTAAAAGTGAAATCCATGTTTATGATGTCAATATGTGACATTCGTCAATAATGAACACTTTGAAATGTGAAAAATATGGAGGCAGAGCAACATTGTTCTAAAGAGTTTTAATTTTCTCTATACCATTACTATTTGTCGCATCTACATTCGTCATTCCATGCTTCTTTGAGAACCAAAATACACTCTCTACAAAATCGACATGGCTTAAGATTCTCTTAGACAATTTAATACTATTGTAAAAATTCTAGGAGTTGATATCTTAACTGTGCCACAAGAGCCTTGAAAAATATAGACATGGAAGGTTTTCCTCTTAAGATCGCATTACTATTTGTCGCAACTACTTCTCTCATTCCATGCTTCTTCGAGAACCAAAATACACTCTCTACCAAATCCACATGGCATAAGATTCTCTTAGACAATTCAAAACTATTGTAAAAATTATAGCAGTTGATATCTTACTTTTGCCACAGGGGCATTGAAAAAGATAGACATGGAAGTTTTGCCTCTTAAGATCATAT